>VZRJ01012099.1:318998-516012 GCA_013397565.1 Ptilonorhynchus violaceus | reverse complement strand
TTGAAGGGGAAAACAAAAAGTAAAAAATGGTGGGAGTTTTGCGAACACTTCAGTAAAGATGTTTTTCGGTGCGGTAACAGGAAATATTAGTCTGCTGCAGTACCATGGACAGCTCCTCTTCTTTCATTTTCGGTTTTCTCACCTCTGCTACACACCTCTGTCACGAGAACCAGAGATCAGGGGCCTTGAACTGCAATTTCGTTCACAAAGGCCCCTGTTCTTAGATCTTTGAACAAATTAAGTTATAATTTAACCAAAGTTTCTACTTATTCGAAACCTACTCAAGTAAAAGCAAAACAATAAGACGCCCTCTCCTGCTCAGCTTTCAAAGACATATTATATCAAAAGTCTTAAGAATAAAACCTCATCATGTCAAAGCCTTCCTGTTATTCAACAAAATAAATAAAACTAAAAAAAAAAAAAAGTGATTCGTTGTTGTGTATAACAGTGATTTCCGCTAATTTGGCACAAGAAATCTATATTAATCTAATAATGCAGTAAGCCAAGAAGGCCACATAATAATAATTACCATTGAGTAATTGAATATTTAGAAGGAGGAGGAAAAAAAGGAAGACTGGTAATCTTAGCCTGCAGGCATGAAAGTACTATAATACACAGATGATATTTACAAGCAAAAATAAAATGCTCCAAACTGGGAAGTTAAGAGTCAAAGCCTATATTTAGAAATTCCTCATTCCAAGTCTGTATTATTTGTTAGCCACCTTAGAGCAGAAATATATTATTGTCTCAGAGAAAGCTTTCATCACAAATGCTGTAATTTTCCTCAAGAATTATAAAATCATTTCCAGCCAAACCAAAGAAGACACATCTACACAATTAACTTAACTAATTTAATTGACAAAAGAGGTAATAAATGGTTGGTTTGAGTCCCACAAAGATCCTTAACTAACAAAGTTCACCCCATACAGTTTAAGGATAAAATCTGGGATTTGTGCTTTTATAATCTCTTAAATGAAAAAATCACAGCACCTTGCACAAGATTGTCTTCCTATTTACATATGAAGGAAGACAAACATCTGAACTAAGTGCTTTGTTAAAGACAAAAGAAAGTCAGAGTGAGAGAGAGAGAGAGGGCTATTGCTGATCAGAGTGTTAAACAGACTTTCTCTAACATCAAATGCTATTTCATAAAAATTATCCTCCTGCAAAATGTTGTCCCAGAAGGTCCATTTCATTCTTCAACCTTGCCTGATATTACTGTCATTTAACTTTCTAAAGATTTTCCTGACACATAAATTCATTCTGAAGTACAGTATTCACTTTTTTAATCAGAAGGTCTCAATTCACCCTTTGAATTCCAAATAATTTAAATTACTGAAATGTCATGTTTTGAAAGACCTTTTTTCCCTTAGAGTAAAGCTAATAAATATATTGATCAACAATATTCATTTTAAAAACATTACACATGATTTTAAAGCATTCTAAAACAACATGAGAAAGCTCTCTGGTCTGTAATACATAACTGCAAGTGAACCTGCATCTATCGAACAGTTCCTACAAATACACTGGTCCCACTCTCTCCCTCTCCCGCCTCATTTTTTTCTCTCTGTTTTTCAAAAAGCTGGTATTTAAGTTCAGTAACTTTTCAAAATGAGAGGAAAAGTGTCCCTGTGATCATTTCCTCAAATCAAATAGCTAGAGCTGCAAATTTGCACAATTGTAAAATGTATATGAACAAAGGCTTTACTGAGGCAGTATAAATACAATTACACCATGACATTTTATTCAGAAAGCTTTCTCAAAGCAGTTACAAGTATCTTTTTTTTAACTGAGGCCCAAAATAGCATTTAAGATAATGACCAAGCATACATTGTGGAAGAAACAGCATTAGTGTCATTTAAACAAAAAAGAAAAGTTTGCATAGAGCATTTTAAACATGGATTAAATTCCCTCAAACTTCTTGATACAAATCTCTCAAGATTTTAACATCCAATATATGGACAGGATTTTTGCTTTCTGCAAGCTTAGAGCACAAACAAAAAAAACCTCAGAAAGTTACTAACAGTACAAGTCGCTTAAACATCAATGGGTTCATAGGGTGAAAAAGTTGTTAAACTTACTTTATTTTTGTTTCCAAAACTTATATGTTTCTCCTCCCTTGTGTGCTGAACTGTGCACTAAAGCTGTGTCTTTGAAAGGTAGTTCCCATGATATGACATCCAGCGCCTTTGACTGCCTAGAGATAAGCACCTGCGTTTGTGTCCCCTCTTTACGTCACACCTCCCTATTCAAACCTTCTCAATATGATTCACATTTGCACATCAACAGCCTCATGCGCATACACAGATTTTTTTCGGCTCTGGGCCCAAAACTTTCACTTTAATTTTCATCACATGATTGCTGTGGCATATGTCCTTCCAAACCTCCCATATATCAGTCATCATGCAAATGAGATGGAATATCACTCCTCTGCAGCAGATGGCCAGGGATGATAACAATGGCTCAACAGAGGAGATTCAATGTCCCTGACTTTATCGCCACGGCAACAACAACCTAAAATATATGTAATGGAAGTGGTGCTTATTAATTTTGCAGGCTCGAGTGTTCTGATTTTGTGAGTGAATGGGCTGAGTTAAAAAGGGGGCTGTGTCCTCCTGCCTCTAGAAGACTATCTATAAAAGCCAGGGACCTGGAAATTATTTTCAGTGACTAAGAAGGCAACAGCCTAGCAATTATTTGAGTAATTAGGTGTAATTCCTCCCTGTAGGCCTTGTACCCTCCTGTGCTTGTTTCACAGAAGCTCGTGAATTAGACAGGCACAGATACTGAAAAGAAAAGTGCCTCAAGATATAGCAGGAGAGCTTGCAGGAACTAAGCTTCAGTGATATGACACTTGGCCTCCACCAGGCTTGGTAAACACAAGCCCCAAGCCATAAGTAAATAGAGGCCCCACTCCACAAACACAGACCAATTAAAATTACAAAGGCAGCCACACTTCTGGGTGGGGCTGGGGGAAGCTTTATTCTGCCATGGTCACACTGTGAGTTGCACACATAATGGTCTCTTAGTTCGGAGCACTAAGTACCGTATTCCATCGCTATCTGTCACTATCAAACCCAAGCACAAGGCTCTCTCCCGGCTGTGAATTTCTCCCTAGGGATTGATCATGCACCTTTAAGGAGATGTTTCAAAGTGAATTTTCTGTGTGTTGTCTTCTGAATGCAAACCAGAGAGAAGAAATAAATGCAGCAGTTTGCTATTTATCTTCAACAGATTAACAGGCAGGAATGGCAATCACCATTTTACCCCTGAGCAAGCAAAATATCCAGACTCTCTTCACCCTGTTCATGCCACAACTTTCACATGTTTTAATACTTTGAGTGTGGGAGTAACCATTTGATCCCTCAGAAATAAAGTTCAGCTGTAAACTGCATGTTTAACTAAGAAAATATACTTATAGAAACTATTTGCCTTTTGTTCTTTTCCCCAGGGAAGACCTCAGGAAAATGGAGAATCCTTTGTCTCCCTCTTCAGTAGAGGGAAGGATGTTTAAGTAAAACTGATGAAACACTTTGAGAAAGTGGTGGCTCCATCATGTGCTAGAGATTTAGTGCAGAATTGAACAAGGGAAGCTTGCTCCCCCTCACACGAGAGAATTCCTCAAAATTGGTAAGATTGTTGGAAATAATTTTCAGTCCTCTCCTAGTAGCCCACATACCCTGAGACTCACATTTACAGCCAGAGATGTGACACCAAGTGGCATTATTTGGAGGAAAATTGGGATGCAAGATGTTTTCTTGAAGCAAGTGAGAAAACTTCAGGGGCAGTGCTGGGCCTGTGGATTCTTCTCTTTGGTCAGGGCTCAACACCACCTCAGCATTGCTCATTTTCTCTATCAGCATTTTCAATCTTCAATTTTTATGAAATCTAAGTTCCAACTGAAAAAACCCGCAGGCACATTTCTATTGTGCACCAATGTCATAAACTTCCAGAACATTTCTCTTTTTTTCATATGACTGTACATCACCCAGCATTCTCACTTTCAGACCCAGTAACAGACACTACTGGTGTACAAATGTTATTCACTCCCAACAGAATTATTCAAAAAACAAATAATTGAGAAGCAAAACTTATTGTTCATCTTTACCTCGCACTTTGGTCTGGAGTTCGCAATTACATTTTCCAAATATAATACTGTGGATCAGCATTGTTTTTCTGCTTCAGAAAAGCTCAGCTGAAATGAAAACCTAGACTTGTTCTTTTTTGGGGGGGGNGGGCAGAGGGTTGTGTTTGTGTGTGTCCATGTATGTGTGCATGTGCAATGGGATTCTTGAATGGTATATGTCCATGTTCTTTACTTCCATACATTTCATTCTCCACCTTGCTAATTTGGGAATAACTCATGAATGAGGCAGTTCTGGTGAGATGAAGAGATAAGTTTGGTCCAAGGCTACGCAGAGCTCTGAAGCTCCTTGTAGTGGATCTGTAGTTGGACAGAAAGCCAATACACAGAGTACTACAGGAATGATGTTTTCCTGACAGCTTGTGTTATTTATGGGACTGGCCACTGTCTTCTGAACCAGATGGAGCTTTTTTCCTGTCTTTTTTTTTTTTNTTTTTTGTGATCTGCTGTGCATGGCCTTAATTGATCATAGAGTGAGATTGGCATTTAGGTCAGTGTCTTTATTTTTTTCCGGTGTTAAGTACAGTCTTGGAACCACCTCATTTACCTTAAAGATCCAGCTTGTTTAGCAAAGCTATTCAGCTTCTCTCGAACATGGAAAGAACATGGGATGAGAGGATGAGTAAAATTTGTAGATACAGATTAATTTTTCCTGTATGATTACTACCTATATAGTTGTATTTGTAGTGCCATGCATATTGAAAACTACTTCCTAAAAAAGATTTGGAAGTTATTTCTTACATTACACTGAGATACATAAGTAAGAAAGAAAAAATATTTGTCATTAAATTAATCCTAAATTCAGATTTAACACAACTTTACATTTGGCATGGTTTGCAGTCCAGCAAGTAATGGAAAACTGGCAAAGATTGGATTTTGTTGAGTACCCATTTAAAAAATTGTTCTCAAGATATAAGTGCTTAAAATTTGGCAAAACTTTAGGTTGCAATAGTTATCCTATTTTAATCCTTTAAGCAATAGGTGGTTCAAAGCTTGCAAGAATAACGAGAAAAAGGTAAAGAAAGTTAAATTATCCCTCAACTGCTACTTAGAGAAAAGTGAAATCTGATAGGAGACAGTGATGGCTTGTTGCAGAAACACAAGTGAAACAAATGTTCATTGCAATATGCAGCTGTTACTATTCAGACTTGTGGTAAGAAATTGTGCAGGTCTAATATCAATGCTCAGGTACAAGACTTTATAGTCTTCAACTGAAAAATAAAATAGATAAAATTATAAATTAATGGTGGTAGTACATCAGATAAACCAGACTGACAAAAAAAACTTCCTTGTACAACAGTTACCTGACTGCTATTCAAGTTCAGGGAAGACTTCAAAAACTGCACTGAGCTTTAAATAAGTACCATGAATATTGTATTAAATAGTACTAAAATTTTCAGTGTTTTCACCTGAATTTAGTTTATCTTCACAGTTATGAAGGACAGACTAATACAGTAAAAAAAGTTAGTTTTCCTTCCTCTGCAGAAATAGATGTACTCTCTGTATTCCTGCATCTTACCACAGGATATTCCAGATATATTTAAAACAGACAAAACTTGTTTATGATACTACCTCCCAAACAAAACAGAGATGCCTAAGAGACATTAAGAGAGAAAAAATAAACAGTGACAATAATTATAAAGAAACTTCAACATAACAGATCTATTTTTACTTCTATGAACAGCTATTAGCTCAGCAGTATCATAACTAAACATTCTTGAAAGGGAGAGATATCAAAGAAATCAGAGAGATTACATGAGACGTATTGAATAACAAGCAATATGGGAGATGAAGCTTGATTCTTCACAAAGAGATAAAGGAATGAAATATTCTCTGCTGGTGCCAGTAAATTCATTGCACGCATTGGCATCATCGAGCACCAAGTGCGGAGTCATTATAGACAATAACACTGCCAAAGTTGCCAAACCCATGAAGCACCTGGTTGAATAAAAATAATAAATCAGCCTGGAGTGAGTTATGTTAGCAGGCTTATGCTGAGGAAAGCTGCCAGATATATACATAGCAGAAAAACTACAAATCATTAAGCATTCAACTTTGAAATGACATTTAGAAAATGTACTAGCCATGTTTGTACGACATATTACTTAGAAAGTGTCAGTTTAGAGGAATAAAAAGGAGGAAGAAGAAAAGATATCTGAACTAATATTAACAAGGGAACAATTATCCAATTAAAATTATATATTGGCCCGTGGGAATGTTAAGGTTTTCAGCATGTTCTCTATGAAATACTCTATTCGCTGAAATAACAGAAAGACTTCATCTTCTCTCTAGCCAATTTCTTTCTTAAATGTTTGCTCAACATTGCCCTAGAGAAAGCCAGCAAATTTTGAAATTACTCCTTTCCTGCCAATAAATTCTACCAGAGAAAACTGGAAACAGGCATTTCAGGTGAGTTTTCTCAAAGCCTCTTAGTGCGGGTGTGCACCCAGTTCTCTTAGGCTTTCTATAAAAATACACAAAGGACTGTGAAAAACTCTCCATGCAAAGGATGTAAAAAAGTAATCATAATGGGACTTATTGTTGGGATTGTAACTCATTGAAAGCAAGATCAGGATATTGCTGGTTGGATTTGCAGTTTTATGAAATTCAGGCAGGTCCAAAACTTGTCTTTTAAAAAAATTGTCCTTTTGCAGTTTTATTTACTTTAATATATAGCCTTCATAAGTAACTGAAAGCAGTTATTTAATAAGCACTGAAAATTAGGTGTAGGTGATGTCAAATACGGATTAAGCCTTTCAAAAACTCCCGTAATAAGGCTAAATAGTAACAAATTTTCTCAGCTCTTGCTGCTAATTAAAAAAAGCCCTCAAACACATCTTTCTCCTAATCATTGTATTATTAAATGCATAAATAAAAAATCAATAATCATATTGCTATTGTGGTAACTTTCTATCCTAGATACTACCAGATTTTCATTTGCATTTTAGATAGCTGATCAGCTGGAAAAATTCTTTTGAGTCACAGTGTTGGATCATGTCAGAAATTAGTAGTTTTCAAGTCTTGACTTAAAAAGCAAAATCATTCTGTTTATGTAAATCTTATTTTAGAGAACTTTTGAGAAAAAAGTTCTCTACTTATTTTAGAGAATTTTTTCTAAATTATTGATCTGTTTTCTGCCTATTTTAAGTAACTGTATGTGCCATTCTTACCTTTCACAAACCATCACAAATGTAAGTAGGGGTGACACCTCTAGCCTCTAGTGTTAGCCTCTAAAAACTTCATCATGAGTATTTGTAGCATTAGACTAAATCTTGTTTTGGAATATAATTATTTCCAAGAGAGCAAATGAGCCTTGAAAATGTTAGTACAAAGCTCACACAATCCACATGAAACTGAGAAATACAAAACTCAACATATTTGTCTAAATATCCTGATCTCTGACAACTGTGTCTTTCCCTCAATTTCCTTCATATTTTTCCTAATGTAGTTTTTCCTGAAGCCTACCTATGGTGACTAGGAGTGTTCCAATTTCTGTTTGGGAAACATTCCTTCTCTGATTTGGACTTGCCTGCAGGCAAGTGCGTCTGCTTTTGTTTCTGTTGCTCACATTCCACAGTTTTCAAGATTAGAGAATTCAGCAGGTAAACACTCATCTGCTGAACACCTGCCTTATGGCCTAAGTTCTTGTCCTCATATTTCCCTAGGCTTCCAGCTGTGGTTCTTCAGAGTTTATTAGTTCATAGCCATGCCCTGGGAGAGTGCCAAGGCAATCTTTTCTGTCGCGCTCTCAGCAACATACACAAAACTCCAACACCTATTGCTGGCAATGTCTTACCTGATCCCTGGCAGCTGCTTCCTCCAGGGAAATCCTGAACATAATTTTCCTTTCTCCTTTCTGCTTATGTGAAGAACATACTTACTCTCCAAAGAAAACCCTAATGACATTGTAGAAACAGTGATCTTAGTGTTCCTGGGGTTTAGGAATTCTGAATGGTGAAGCAAAATTCAAATGGGTCTCTACATTAATTATCACTACAAAACCAGCCAGTTGAAAGAAGTATTTTTAAATATATCTTTTGTGGATATAAAGACAGAAAATATTGGCATCTTCTTCCTTCTTTAATTCTCCAGTATTTTGGCACAGGCTTTTCCTTCTGCTTCTAAATTTTTAGGATATATTTTATAGATATATCCTACTAAAAACAGTCTGATTTGTTCAGGAGAACCATCTTCCTACTACAGAGATATCTATTATATTTTTAAAACCTTGTCAGGTTTCATTATTGGTTAAAATCTCTAAATTTATATTGTTGGGGTTTTTAAAAATAACATTACAATAATGTTGCTGAACTTTGAATAACTTTACTGCAGTGTGTTCAAAGAGTTAAGTTATCCCATAAGACACAGTTATCTCACAAGAACATCTTAAGGATTACATGAAAAGAATCCAAAGTCAGAATTATTTGTGTGTGTAATAATGTGCATATATGATCACAATTGGATCTAAATTTACATTCTGTGCATCTTGTCAGGATTTTGAAATACCATACTAATGCAACAAACAATTAAAATACTTAATGTTATAACACGGTGTGTGCAAACTTTGGCTGACCAAACCACTATAAATAGGTATACGTAAAATCATCTCTGTTTTCAAGTATCTATATACAAAGGCGTATTTTATATAAATGTGTAAACATACACATGCAACTTTTTATGCATAAGCCTTCGGGGCAGAAAAACCTTTCTAACACTGAAGAGATAATTTTAGTAGAATGGAAATAGTACTATAGACTTTTCTAAACTGCTTACACAAAAGTAAAGGAGAGCCATAAGAGGGTTTTTTTGTCTTTTTTTTTTCCCCAGTGAATCAATGAGATCTACAAGAATGCCAAGTCTTTGATCATAAAGAATTTTAAAAGCTTGGATCTAGAAAGGGATAACAACTACCTGAAAAAAGAGGGAACCATGTTTCTATGGACTAAGCTTGCTTTCTTTTCTTACACAGTTTGTCGAACAGCCTACATGGCCAGAGGCTATTCTGGACCTAATCCTAGGAAATGAGCCAAGCGTAATAAATAAGGCTGAATGCTGGGAGTGGCTAGTGTAAACCACTGTGTCATTAGCCACTAGCCCTCAGTAACCAAGTATATGTTTTCTTCTGGCATTTCTAAAAGCAGTCTTTTAATTTAATGCTCAGTCATTCCCTCTGTGTTGGAAATGTCAACCAAGAATTTGCGGAGAGCCTCAGAAACTAATGACTTGCTCAAAAACTCCAGGTAGATCAACATGTGCCTTATGCTTCACTTTGAGATATACACTGCATCCCAGACATGACTTGCTTTTGAAAATACTGATCAGATTGCTGAGTCCTACATCCATACAGGTCACCAGAAAAATATTCTTACTGTCATCAGCAGCAGGAAAATTAGGCCCATCCCTCCTTAACAGAGAAAAGGCAAAGGGTTTGTTTTATTAAATTATTTGAAAATAATTTCAACTAATAAGGGCAGATATGGCAGCAAATGTAAAAAACAAATGTAAAAATTTAAACGGGTTAATATTTCCTTACTTACTTAAACTTTGAAACAGCAAAACAGTTTTTCCTCAATTTCACAGAAAAAAAAAAAAAGCTAAAAATAAAACCTAATCCTAAAACCCCACTAAATAAACACAAAAAAATCCTCAGCTATTCTTCTTTGCTTTTGGAGAAAATATGGCAATTTGTATTCCAATTTTTTCAAGCCAAAGTTACAGGGGGCTAAAATAGGGCTTTATAATGGAAGTTGATTGCAACCGTAACTATAGAGGGGCTACTGCCTTTCCATAATAAAGAGCTGCACATTTTAAAGGAGGGGAGGAGAATACTGCTCTGCATGATTTCTTGTAATTTTGCTTCTTTAAATTAAGGTTGTGTCTCGAGAACTTTTTTAGTCCTTTTGAGCATAAAGTTTGATATTTCGCTTCATGTGGTTTTAATTTTGATCTAGCACACTGGCATTTTGCAGTTGATACATTTTTGAAATAGGGACAAATACAAAGCTTTGCACTTTATCAGAGCTGATCCCAATTTAGTTTGGGGGTTTGGTTTTTTTTTTTTGTATGAATCACATGAAAAGGCCATACAGGCTAAAGCAGGAATTTAAACATATTTGGCTTCAGTTTGCTTGCTTCATATTGTCTTTTTGCTTAACGGTAGAATGATTTTTGGCTGTTTAAATTTCAGTCTGGAAAGTGTGCCAGCTGTTTTTTCTGGGCATAAAATGGGGGAGACCACAGAGACATTGTCAGGAATTTAAACTGTGACCATAATGCCCAGTGCCCAGGTATGATATTATTAACCTCAGTCTCTATTGCACAAAGGTTTGACTAGCATTAAATGTTTTTCAGTCAGCTGGATGTTTCACCACCATTAAAGGCTGCTGATAAACAACAAACAGGAAGTAAAAGAATGAGATTATGCGAACTTTAATTGGGATTGTTTCTAAATTTTGGTTGGGGTTTTTTTCTTTAGTGTCTTCAAGGGAACACAGAAGAGATGAGATGTGAAAAAATGGAGGAATTTTTGGAAAAAATTCCTGGAAAATGGAAAAAATGGAGGAATGGAGGAAATTCATCCTTGGAGGAATGTTTTAGGTGCATATAAATCCAGACTTATCACCTGGTCTCCAAAACTTTGATGTAGGTTCAACTACATTCTTATCTGTTGCTCCATTGCTACTAATATCTGCACAAAATCATTGAGCTAGCATAAGTGTTACGTCTATGATTAGTAAACCTAACACTTTTAAATGTTTTTGTTATAGTGATAGGTGAGAGCATCCTTCCAAATCAAAGAGCCTTGCACTAAGGCATAAGTGTGCAATTTAGGAGCCTACCACACTTACAAGCACAACTCCTGGATATAAAGGCTCTCACCTTTCTCGAGACAGGAGGCAAAAAACTTCGCTTGTACAAAAGAGGGGTTTTTTCCTCATAGTTTGGAAACTCCTTGGAGCAGAACTATAATATACCAATGAGCATTGCTAAAAGATTAATGCATTATAATTCTTTTCTGCAGTATTAAAATCTTAAGTGACTATGGAGGAAATTAGTTTAAAAATTTAATTCTCACACACGCTTATTAATTGAAATGATGGAATAAAGGACTGTATTTAAAGACAAAATTTACATTTCACATTTACAAAATGTCTCCTAACATTACTGCCTAAGCATATAACGTGTATTTTTCTACCATGAATTCTTTCCCTAGAATACTCTAAAGAGTAGTGTTTCATGTTAAAATTATCCTTTCCAAATATTAATGTAAACAGTAGTACTGTTTTTCAAAAGTGTTATTGAGAAAATGAGAGTGTGACATTTCACACCTGAAAAGGATGGTATTACATTACTAGCAGAGAAAACTGGAACCATGCCTTTTTGGGTACCCAGGAAGAATACTTTCTTTCCAGTTTAGGTGCTCAAAGTGGAAAAAAAAAAATATCTTGTCTTGAAGAATCACTAACTCTTTTTTTCTCTTCAAGTCTATGTGTGAATAAACATGTGAATAAACATGGGAAAGACTCATCATAAAACATCAAACCATACATGGAATACATTATACCTTTTTTGTTTTACAAATCAGTTCTAAATGTAAAATGTTTCAGTGCTTTTTATAATGTATCTAAAGCACAATTTTATGTAGCAAATGTAAAAGCAATGTTTGATTGTATATGTACCACGTTGAATTCCCATTTCAACACAGAAACAGTGACCCAAATTATAAGGGTAAAAATTTAAGTTCCTTAAATAAAAAAAATGCAATTTTTCCTTTTCAAAAAACCACGCTAAATAGGTAACTGAAGAAATCATTCAACGTTCAGTTGATTTTGTTCAAATGTGAAGCTAGTGTATCTTCCAGGTCATCATATAGAAGCAGAAACTGTATTATAAGGTTCATGCTAATTGAAAATCCACATCTTCATAGTTCAGCCTTGCTTTAAGAAAATAAGTACAATTCTTTGAAATAAGCTTTATTGCTTATTTATTCAAATGTTAACAAGAATTAGATATTTAAATTGCTATGATTTTCATCTGTCTTTACTCATCTAGGTTCTGCAAGAGTTGATTAAAATAGTATGGTATAAACTCTGTAGATTGTCACTCCACAGAATCCACTGATATTAAATTAAAACTGAGTAAGGCCAGAACAAACCATCAGACTGTGAATGGATCAACCAATATTTTTAATTCTGCTTACTAGGTTCCAAAATGCAATCACAAATGCACCAGGAATGGAATAAAAAAAGAAACATTTGATTGTTATTCTAATTGACTTACCAAAGATATGACTAATTTTATAGTATTTTAAAGCATCCATATGCATTAATTTGCTTGCTGCTGTATCTAGAAAGTCAATAAGGAGGGAAATTTTGGTAGGGTAAGCACTGTCAAACACAGAACAGAAACCAAGGAGCCTGTAAGTTCCAGTATAGTGTCTTTTTCACAAAAAGTTATCTTAAAATAAATCCATGATCAGGGTTAAAGTCGTTAAAGCCAGAAAATACAAATTTAGGCCTTTAATGTTTTACTCACTTGCTTAATTACTTATTTTTGTTACTTATTACTTATTTCTGTTGAAGTTATTCTGTTCTTTGTCTTGAAGGCTCAAATTTACTATAAATAAACAGTGAATCCAGGAGTTTACACACACCAAACTCATTCATACAAACCACTGAACCTTCCATCACCAAGAAAATGCCTGTCACTGGGACTTTACACGTTTCAGGATCTCTGAAGCATTCCTAGGAAAAAAGTGCAGTTCATTGTCAAATGTTGACAAGGAACAGCACACAACTACTTCTTAACAGCTAGTTTTAATAGTCACTTCTGTTAAAAGAAAAAAATAATAAAGATTTAAGGGACAGTACCAAATCTTAATAATGTATTTCAAAAATCAGCCGACAGCCACTGCTTGTTAAAGTGAGCAGGTTTATTGTGCTAGCTGTGAGACTCATAATTTAGTGCTTATTCACTTTTAAGGTCCTGCATGGAGCATTGCAAAGGGCTACCTGACCTTACACACTATTCAGATAGGAATGCTGAGACCCAGTGCAAAAGTGTTACCTAACAAGCTCAGAATTTATCTCCTTTCATTAACTTTAGACCTTAAACATAATACGACAGTTTTTGTGGCTTAAAAGTATATAAGCATCTGTTAGCAGAAGCCCTTTATTTCACATAACAAGAGAATTCTGTTTATAATGTGTCACCAGCTGCTCAGTCAAAATGGGTTCTATTAGAACTAATTTAATTTTACATAAGTTGATCTATTTGCATTCTGAGTCTCCAGTTAAATGACTAGGTACTATTTTGTAGACTGATCCCGCTTCAAGCCTCAGTGTATGGACAATGCTTAATCAGTGTGTACATCAGGAAATAAACATAATCAGCAAGTGCACTAATTAAGCCAGGAAAATTTTGCAACATGCATACACTGTATGGATTAACAAGGCAATTCATTAAAAATCTTAATTATGGAATATTATATTTTCCGTACATTTTATTTTATGAGGCTTCAGATGAGTTTTCTCTAAATACAGAAGCCATCTACACTTCTCAAAGTAGACAGCGAGATCCTTTTAACTCAGGCACATCTGTGTAGCCTCTAGTCTGGAAGCCTCTATGGAAAACATGCTTTGTTATCTGCAGCCAGATAACCTGATATGCTCTCTCAAACAAGGGGTTGTTAATCAGATGTTAATATGCAGATGATTGAAAAATAAATACAAAATAAAACATATAGATAAAAACTTCATTTGGTGATATGGAGCCTCATCTAATCCTTAAAAAGGGGTTTTAACACATTTATTTCTGAAAAGTCAACAAATAGACAGAGCTTGAGACACAGCACTCAGGTTTAAATGAAAAAAGCTTCCATTGAACTCAGCATGCATCAAGCTTTTGCTATAAACTGGTGGCAAGACTCCAGTCTGAAGCAGAGATGTCAATAAATTCCAAACATGCGGAGTGGTAAGCATGTGGGCTCCTCTTCTTTGGGTAACAACACTGCTTCTTTGACTCCCTAACAAAAGGTCACATCCTACTGTACAGCTTCATGTAAACTTCTTCATGGAGGGATTTTTCATGTCAAATAGAGGAGATTTTTCTCATTGGAAGTACAGGGAATCAACCAAGCAGTTTGTATCTGCATAAGTGAACTTTATACAAAGCACTTTATCTGTCAGACAGAAGTATTATAATATAACTGACTTCTTCTGAAGTTGTTCTGTACTGATGGAGAGGCATCAGAAAGTTAGCACAGTTTTCTTTTGTGTAGCCAAGAAATGGGGTATTTCAGAGCCGCACATTGGTAAGATCATTGTATCACTTCTAAGCCTTGTACGTACAGCTTTCGTTTTGCAAAGACTACCATGATTTTAAATAATGGTGAAGTGGTTCCTGCAGCACCTTCTGAAGATGGAGAGGGGCCCTGTTTCCACACTAAAAGGACATGAAACTATGCCTAGTAAATAAGAAGTGTTTAATGGGGTAGAAGGTTTATGTACAGCTGTTCATCTGTCAGGTGCTCCACACCCAGACAGTCCCAAGAACATCTCCTGGAGCATCTGTACATTTGCCTTAGGATTCCAGCATGTGAATGGGAGAAAAAGAAGAGCTGAAAGTCCCTTAGTACATTCTTTTTAAACCTTTGGTTAGAATATTGTGGAAGGAGGTTTCTACACAGGCCCAAAACATAGACCATCCCTCTCTAACATGATAGAAGGTATCCTTCTAGCCCTTTTATTAACTCATTCTTTGCTCCATTTTCATCTGCATCTCAGAATCACTCGTGGGAGGTGCACATATATTTTCAGCTCTATGGATGCAATCTGCATATACTATCAGCAGATTCATTGTTGGGAAATATTCTAGTCATGACAAGAAGGGGTGACATGAGGTTATGAATCTTTGCCATTACCATAGCCAAGATTATTTTTTAGAAAATAGGTGACATTAAATTCCAAAGTTAATTTAGTTTAGGTCTGTCTGAATAGTAGCAAATGGGCACACTTACATGTTTTCTTTTTACCACAATACAGGACAAATTTTGTTCTTGTTTATACTGAGCTTTGGATGTAAAATATTGGTTTGAACTGCCAGTGTTGCCTGGCCCATGATGGCTGTCATATTAACTGGAATAAGTCAATTACAACTTTAACATTACATTGAGTAAAGTCTGTGGGCTTTAACTGTAAACTTAAAAACTACTGTCAAATAAGAGTTACACTCTGGTCTGCTGCTAGCAGAAATGCCAAGCAGTGCCCATATTAGGATAGTCCCTTGGCATCTGCATGAGTCATAAACGTGTCTTTTGGCCACTGCTTCATTTATTGCTCATTATGTTTGTTGTGGACTGGTAAAGCAGATATAAATAGAAAAATGCTTACGTAATATGATGGACGGATTTTGTTTAAACATTTTCAATAGCCTAGCCAAAACCTGACAAAGTAGCTATTATTGGCATCTGAAAATTCCCATCCCATAAAAGATTATTCATGTATATTTAGGCCATGCTTACCACTTTATTTGTGGCAACAGNAAAAAAAAAAGAGAGAGAAAACCAGGGGCTAATATATTCAGTGAAAGCACTTAGTAGAGATATGAAATATTCATGTGTGGGACACAGGGCTTCACAGCACAATAAAAATGCATTCCCAAAACAGAGGCCAGATCACTTAAATGAGATGGAAAAGGATATGTGACAGCACCAAACCCTTGTCCAGAGTTCTGGCCTAAAGGCAATGAAATAAGTGAATTGACAATCTGGGTAAAGCTTTTGTTGTTGAGAGTAATAATTCACATATTCTTTGCATGAACATGACAAGCGAAAATTACTTTTACATCCAGTTCCTCCTTCTGTCCTAAATCAGCCTATGATACAGCTAAAGTTTTTTAAGAGGACATTGGCCATCACCATAATCCAACAGTATGGAAAATAAAAGATTAAAGTTCTGAAACTTCCCTAATCCTGTAGTAATACTTCTTTTCACATCACAGATTTACATATTGTTTTCTTGAGACCACTAAATTGTGGCAGTGCTTGTTTTTTAATTTGAGTTTAAAAAAAACCTAGGATGCCTTTTTATAAAGTTTACTTGAAGTGTAAATTAATTTGCATTAGTTTATCAGTTACAAAGTATATTTGCCTCTGAGCAATGACTTTGTCACATCATCAAGTCATGGAAAATTCAATCTGTCATAGGCTGAAGGGCCAAACTATAATAACTTCATTAGAGCGTCACAAAGGGAGACACAGGGAATTATATTGACGGTAAATTATTTCTCTCAAATCTCAACAGTTAGAGGACTTTTCTAATAATATCAATTTAGAAGAATATAATCCTATGTCATTGCTGATTCCACAAAGTGTAGAGGTCACACTGAGCAAGTGTGGAGAAAACTGTTTCTCCATTTGACTGTCTCTACATAATCTCTGCATAAAGTAGAGATTATCCCAGACTTGTTTCAAGGACCACTTCTTTACCGGTATTATCTTAGGTCTGAGATATCAGCAATGGTGATAAACAGCAGTTGCTTGCATCTAAACAATGCAAATTTTCAGATTCTCAAATTATGCAAAACTCTTTCGAAATAATTGTTAACATAACCCTTCATAGGGCCCGAAGTCTTTGTTCAGAACTGTGGTATTGCTAACTGGGCTTATATATAACCACACTTAATAGATTTAATAATTAATTTAATAGATATTATCCTGAACTACACAGCAAGGGGATTGCATTGTCATACAGCCAGGAGGAAATTGCTATTAATGCAGGTGTGAATGGAAAGCTTGTGGAACTGGTTTAAACGATGCTCACCCAGTTTAACTCTATGGCTTAATTTAACGCAAATAGTTAATCAGTGAATTTTTCAAACCCATCAGGTTCACTATCTCACCCACAAAAACATCCTGTAAACACCAATATTTGCACATATAAATAAATATTTTGGACATAGGAGACACAGGGTTTCCAGATGCTAAGTACTGACATTTGAAAATATGGTCCTAAGTGTCATATACTACCCTTGATTGATGCACACAGATCACAATGACTTCACAGAGAGTTCTACACACAGATTGAGGGTAAGATGTGACTGTAATAAAATGAACATTAATCTATGAACAGTGTTGTTCTCCACCATAGAGCAATGATACGTTCACCGTAAACCTTTTCCGTCTGTCAAGTACACTGCAGTGTTCTTGTGCCTACTCTAATATTCTTTCATATTTATACCAGTGGTTTTTGAACACCATGTCAGTCTTAATTCAAAATATACCAAGTGAAAACAGTGGTGTTCAATCCAAAACTGACTTGGAAAGACAAAAGCCTGTAACTGGCAAATGAATCTACCTTCAGGCTGAACAATGAATTCCAATTAACAGCATTAACATCACTAAAATACGAGTACTGGGAGTCTGTTTATTGAAATAGTTGTCTATAGTTCTTCATATAGGAGAAAAAAAGCACGTGCTAAACCACTGACAGAATCACAGTTCAAAGGAAGCCTCCATACCAACAGTGAAGAAGTGAGGACTGCAGTACTTCTCCTCCAGTACCATAGGTTTATTCCTCAGGCTGAGGTTATACACGTGGTCTACATGTGAGTGTAAAAAATATTTTACTTATACAGGAAACATCTCAAAGCAGATTCATGGCATAGGTAAATGCATTGAAGCAAATAATGAAAAATAATACTCTAATGCTAATTTCTTCATTTGCTGACAATAATTGACTTTAACTTAATAATATTGTTTGATTATTTAAAAAGCTGGTTGAATAATGAAAACAATTACTTGTGAGTATTTTAGTACCAATTGATTGAAAAATGTGAATAGGTTACAAAATTAAACATTATTTGACTATCTATACAACTAATTGAATAATGGAAACATTTATTCACCAGTAACACATTCATCTAGTACAGAAGAAAGGAAACAAACAATTTGCAAATCAGACCTACATTAAAAGGATCTGATGAATATCTGTAATATTGTCCAAAATTTTTGTTATTGTTACAAAGAATATGAAAGCTTACTGAAATAATATTGTCATTTACAATGACAGAATCTCAAAAGGGAAATAATTTGGCTACAACACACTGGTATCATTAATCCACTGTATATTTAACTTGATGAATGGAATGACATTTCAAAGCACAGAAGGAAGAATAATCTCATATTTTAGGTACAGGACCAAGAACCAGATGACCTGTTTTCTACTCCTAGTCCTATCATCAATTATTTTCAGAGGATTTTCACCTCCCTAGCTGGAAACTACTTGTTTCTGGGCTAATTACTTTCACCTAAGGCAAAGCTATGAGCTTTATTCACAGTCGAGTGAATAACTAAGTACCCTTAACTACCTTTGAGTTAGGGCAACTGTAGTAACACGGGTATAATTAACTGAGGCTCAGAAAAATAGAATGCTTGAAAGAAACAATATTCTTGCAAGGTATCTCACTTCAGGTTCCTCAAGGTTTCCTGTGAGGGGATCTTTCACCAGTGAGCAAAATCAATGATTAAGTGTGAATAACTTCAGCAGTTGTTGATGTTACTTGACACTTCAAAAAATGATCTGCCTGAAACACATGAAACCAAAGTGGTTGGAAGCACAAATGTAAAACCGTGGAAACCATCTGCAACTGGTGATTTATGCAGTTTTCAAGTTCACTTAACCAGTGCAGCGACTGAGGTGACGAATAAATCCCTTTCATCAGGAATCTCAGTGTATCGAAAATGTCAAGTTCCCAAAGTCTTTATCCACGAGAAAACACCAGTCTTTGGAACATTCAGTGTGCTTTACAGTGAAGCTGTAACTTCACCCTGTATGAGCAGCATTCAGCTCTTCTTTCTGAGCCTCGTCTTTAATTATTATTAGCCAGCTTGTGAACAAGAAAGTCTTTCCAGGGCACAGTACTGGATGGATTTTGTAAAGGATCTTTACCTAATTCTCTTCAGCAGCCTCACTGTCTGTGTTCTCTGCTTCTGAGCAGAAAGCAGACTTAAAAGGTGCAAGATATCTGCTCTTACTCAGCAGAAACAGGATACTGGAACCACAGCAGGAAATCAGAAATGAGAAAAGGGCAATGTTGTTGTAAAATATTAAAAAGAGAAGAAATTGTTTCTCAGGCATTGAGAAAGAGTCCGATTTCATCCTTGGAAAGTCAGATGTCTGTTTATTTTAATCTGAAAAGGACTCTAAAATATGTCAACAAATTTAAGACTCTAAGCATAGCTCTTTTCCAAACCAAAGCAAAGGCTAACATAACCAAAAACTCAAATGATAATTTTTGATTATTCAGAATTCAGTAGCAACTGTGTTATTTTGTATTAAAGGCACAATACCAAATGTCAACAAGAAAAATCAGCTTGAAGTTAATGTTTTAACCTTTTTGGTTCTGACAGAATTGGATTTCCCCCCACACCTTCCCCTTTCAAATAGAATTCATGCAAAACTGGCCACTTCAGTGAAACATTTTGACTTTGACAGAACTGCACACTCTCTGAGCAGCAGTACTGGTCAGCCCTTAGCTATAAAGCTGCATATAAATTAATGACTTGAACAAGCTTGCAAAGCCAGAAACTGAATTTTAATATGGACCTGTACTTTTTTCTGTATCTTCCTCTTCAGAGTACAGTATAATATAATACAGGTGATGAATATTTATTCAACCCTGATTATACTTGAGCTGCATTAGTGTACTTTAGATTAAAGCTCTGTTGTTTCTGCTGCCAGTTCTCATGTATGGTAATATTTTATATTTTAGATCTTTTGATTTACACATAAAAATATACTTCTTCTAATGTTTGCCTTATCGACCCTCTTTTCTGCTCTGTCTTCTATTGATGGTAGTATTGTATCCATGAAGTGCGTTATTATATTTACAAACTTCTTTATTTACTGCAAATGTAGGCATTACTATTATTAACTATGCATTCAGTACAAAATTTAACTATTCAGACTTAAAGTAGGATCTTATTCTTCTTAAAATATTTCACTACCAAGAACCTGGACATGTTTATTTCAAATTTTGAATTAATTGAAAGTTGAAGCTACTGTGTAATAAGAATTGGTGGTGTCTCCGCAAGCAACACGGGATCCTACAAGATACGAGCAACCAGAAACCTGACCATGCCACACCTTTAGATGTCAAGAATGTGGCAAAGTCATAAATTTAGTAATGCTTCTGGAAAGGCTACCCAGATGTCTTCTGTATCCTCCAAGACTTTATTTCTTTAACCATTCTTCTCAGAGTCCATCCAACTTATGGACTTGGTTTATAAGATATTAGAGAGAGGGAAGTTTCTGAGTTAGATACAGGTTGGTATGGCAGGTGGAAAGCATGGAGTACACAGCTAGGTAGCTGCTACAGCAGGCAATGCCCCCGAGCTGGTGCCAAGGGAAAGTTTGCCATGAGTTTTGGGGTGTTGTGTTGTTGTTGGTTGGTTGGTTTGTTCATTTGTTGCTTTTTCTTTTTCAGTGGAGCAATAGAGGGAGGAACAAGCATTTCTGCTAGTCATTGTCACTCTATTCTGAACCTAACCTCATCATTCACACAGCTAAGCCCTACAGACAAGAGGAGACTCATCTACATTTACAAGTTCATCAGTGAGGAAAACATTTGTTCCCAGTCCCAAACAACAACAAGTGCAATCACAAAGAGTAAGCATAAAGCTCACTGTCAACTGGGTAAGAACACAGTAAAGCAAAGTATTGTCTTCAGCCAAATACACTGTAAATAAACTATTTTCCATCCATTTCAAACAAGTTGCCAGGCAGGTGGTAGCATTTTCTTTTGCCACCATAACCAAAATCTTGGGAAATGAAAAAATAAAACAGAGAAGAAATAATGGAGAAAAAAAAAACACACTGAAAATTTATTTCTCCTAGTGGCTTTATATATACTCTTTACTTTTCTTCTTTCCATTTCTCTTCCTCCCTCCTCACATAAAGAGGTTACACAGACTTATAAAATATAAGAAAAATTATAAGAGAATTGGACATATACAGAGAAAAGTCCAGGTGAGCATCCTGCAGCCAGACAATAAATATCATGCCAGAATCTGATAATCCTGTGAGATCTTATTTTCAGTACATGCAATAAAGTGCTTTAAGGTACTAGCACATCTCAGCCTATTGAAAACCACATATGTTTGCTATACTGTCATTGCAAATACAGAACATTTTCTAATGGTTGTGCATCTGTCAGCGTCAGCTCCTTTGATCAAAATTATCATGGTGCACTACAGTACAAATGAAAGAAAGTAACAGTGTTAAAAATCACAATATCCGAAAATGCAACTATGTAAGAAACGAAACACTGTATGAAGTAATGAAAAAAGAGGATTAAAGAGAGAAATTAGGTAGGTCATTATTCATTATTTAGACTTCTATTTTAATAACACCTATTTGTCTCTTTCTGAGGGCATCTTATAATGTCAGTGAATCTGGGTACAATACAGAGAAAAACACCAAATTTCCCAATCTAAGGAACTAAGAGATAGTCAAAGCTAAAGAAAGAACAAAACTATGCCAGAGAAAGTGATGCAACAAAACAAAGGCAGACAGTAACGATAATACAGCCACCTAAATAGAACTTAGATGGAACTTTAGCAAGTTATTTTGACCTAGGTATTTGTAGATGGCAATCATGCTCCCAGTTATATTTCCAGAGGAAATGGTCTAGAGACAAAGTGAGCAAACCTCTCACTACCAAAAGTTGTATTTCTGAAGAGTGGGTTTTAGCATTCCCTCAAGAGGGCTGTCACCTCACTGCAGCTGAGCATCTGAAGAGCACAGGTCCATTTGGACACTCAGCTTGTCTTAGAAGACCAAAAATTGCAGACACAAATGTCACTTATGAAGAACCTAGAAGACCTTCAACAGCCTCAGAGACCAACCCAAGCTGTCAATTATCATTCCCCAAGAGACAATTTCCTTTATGAGAAAAAATGCAGAGTAACCAGCTTCGTGGTGTTGTAACTTAGCTACAAAGAACTTCAGAAACTCATCACAAATGTAATATTAATGAGGAAGTGGATGCTAGAGAACTCAAACAGTATGCACTACCAGAAATTAAATTGTTAAATATTTTGGCTAACTGCCATTTCAGTGATCATTAGTCTGAAATATTTGGCTAGTAAATTCAGTATCTTTAATTTTAATCAGATTTGAGTGTTTGCAAATGATGCAGCTGTTGCTATAAAGATAATTAAATAACCAAATAGCCAACAACTTTAATTTTAGGGGGGTTTTTTTGAGAGATTTGAAGATTAGAGTTATTTGCAAACTCCTCAGACCCCACTGCTCTCAGCACTGAGAAAGAAATAATCTCAATACATGATTTATCTGAAATATATTCGCTGTCTTAGGCCAATTCAAAACAAAGTAGGACAGACTTCACAAATCTCACCATCATAACAGGCATCTTTGTTCTCAATCTCAGCAAAAAGCCAAAGGAAACCACAGAGATGTAATTATGCACCTCTTGTTTACAATTGGTCCCACTTACAAAGCAAGCTGATGGCATGGATCAGTAAAAAGGAATTCACAGTTCTCACTATTTATACTGACTTGTTTTGATTATTTGTTAGTTGTCCCTCTACACCAGGTTGTGGAATTGCAAATAGGATTGCTTCTCTTATTTTGAATATGATAATTTTACTGAGTAACATACTGATCTCACTGGAAATCAATACGTATTCAAAGAAAACCAACTGACTCCAACAGAGTTACCCAAGATTTGTCTTGGCATAGAAGTTAGGTTCACTGGCTGTACAGGCTGCTGCTGATCTTTAGCTTGGGAGGCAAATTTAGCCTTAGTCTGTAATATCAGAAGCAGCAAAACCTTTATCAGAAAATAATGCAAAGTACAGCTCTCTCCTCAAGTTCACAGCATGTTGCTTTGATTATACTTAAATACAGTATCTTGAAATAAGAGTACCATAATGACTGTAGCTTACAGGGGCTACCCTGAGGCATATTCTATCAGGAAGAACTCCAGGAAGCACTAAATCCTAGAAACAAGAGTTTCTTATGCAACTCTGGATAGTGTTTGTATTCTCCAAGCACAATTCTCTTTTTTGCATACATGTGACTTCAATAGGTATTCACAATCAGCCCACAATATGGTACCCAAAAAAGGTCAAACCCCTAAAAATTCTTTAGTGTCTCCATAAAAGAGCACAAGACACAGCATGGAATATTCCAGGAAGTGTAGACATAACTTGACTCAGTAGAGATGATATTTTGATTCAAGAAAAACAAGAGATTTTAATTAAAGACTCACCTTCAAAACCATACAGAATCTTTCTCTAACACTGACATGAAAGTCAAAAACCCATCCTAGGTATCATCAGGGTAGCCACATTTTTTTTTGTTGCATTTGTATGCTAATCACATAAGAAGCAAAAATAGGCTTAGATTGGAAATCAAAGATTGGTTGTATACAGGTAATAGAGTGCTCAAATGCTTTATTTTAAGATAGAAGGCTCTTGAACCAGGCTTTATTATTGAACTAAGACTATCTATCCTTTTTGACACTTTTTAAATTAAGTTCTTCCTCTAATTTATGTTTTTGTCAGCTTTCCTCCCTTACCTGGCTTTAAACTGATTTTTTTTCTCTCAAAGTAATAAACTACTTCAGAGAGGAGAGAAAAAAATTTTAATGACCCTAGGAATTCAGATTAACAAAATGGATCATTTGTATACAGCTGCAGAATTATGAAACCTTTTGAAGCAGAGAGAGAGAGTCCCCAGCAATACACTGCTTCTACACATTGTTACAAAATTCTTGTTAGTGCTCCCTACATTCTCAATTCTTGACATGTTTTAGTGGTACCTCATCCCTTTGGTGCAAAATTAGAAGGTCAAAATTAAACCAAAGGGATAATGTTAAGGTCAAGACCATCAGTGTACTCTTTTTTTATGCTGTGATGGATAAACCTCAGTCGTCCTCTTATCAAAGCACCAAACAAAAGTCTGGGAGAGCCTGGATGTGCACCACCAGTCATGTTTGACTCTTTACTGGCTGCACAGTCTGCCTCCTTATTATTGCTAATCCAACCTGCTTTCAAGCACGGTCTGCATCGCATCTGACTTCAGCAGAGATACAGAGAGCTGGTTCAGACAAACAGAGCAGGGTAACAGCTGCAGCCTGATGAGTGGTGGCAGCCAGATAATCTACTGTGATGTCTTGTTGGACAAAATTTGGGACAATGTAATTTTCCCAGTTTGACACGGAATCCTTGTCAGAACAACATGAGGCTCTATATAGTACACCCAGCCTTTGGATGCTGTAAGCACTATTTGTTTCTCTATTACAAGGATTAAGATTGCACATGCATGCTCCCAAAGTGTCTTTAAATTTTCAGTAGTTTTCACATTAAAGATATGAATACAGATTGAAAAAACAGCTATTTATTCAAGAGGAAAATGATAGAAGCTCACACTTCTTCCCTGCTTCATTTGTCTCTCTTTTCCTGTCTCCAATGTGATCTTAATTCTTCTTATCAGTGGGTCTGGCTGATAGGAAAAATCTGCTGCTGGCATTTTTTGAGGCTCCTTTTAAAGTAAATAAAGGCAAAATAGTTTTTTAAAAAGGAGCTACTAATGCGAAAAGTGATCTGGTTTCCCTCCATTAGATAGAGTCATGTTCACAAAATTGTGCAAACATCCACCTCTCATACTCACTCATGTTTCAAAATGGTATCTTATTTTGGCACATCTTGCAGGGTTCCTGGTCTAGCACGAGAAAGAATTACAAGTTTTAAGAGCTCTGAATTCTCACAGAATAAGGCTTCATTAAGGCAGTTTCACTCAGAGAAACATCCAATAATATCTTTAATGGAAATACTATTTCCAACCAGGACTCTCTGTGGACATTCTCTTTCCACGTTAAAATACACTTTCAGTATAGAAAATAAGCGTACTCAGCTAAAATCAAAACAGCAGTTAGACAGCATCTTAACTTGCCTTCAGAACCTGTGTCCTTTTAACTCTAAATACAGTTGCTCTGACTGTCTGAAACTCACACTCCCTCTCTATATTTTCAGCAGATGTTGATTCAAGCACATTTTTCAGATGTATTTTATACTGATAGCTGTATACTGGTTTTGTACACCTTTTCATCAACTTCGGCCTTTGGAATTTGGATAAATGTAAAACAAAACCTCCAGTGAAGAATATGAATGTCCTGTATGATTCCCTACCACAAATTGCATTTGCATTCCAGATTATTTCTAAAAGTTTCTATGTGAGTACACATCCTAAGATAAAATTCCAGTACTGGTATTTTTTTACTTTCTAATGTGGGAATGACACTATCTGAGTCTGGTATGGCCTCCTACAGAAACTGAACCATGAGGACGGATGGTAGAGCTGAAGCCCATTGTGACTACACAAGTACTACCAGACCTGATTTTATGGAAGTAGTCTAAGCCCACCATTCTGATTTCTCTGTCCAAACCCACATAAAAATAGAGGCCTAAGTATTCAGAGAATGATCTTTAAATGCCAGACACGCAAATAAAGACTAAGAAACCTCTGTGAATTGCTTAATTTGAAAAAAAAAAGTTTAAAACATGCAATGTCCGTTACAACTACTGGAAATGCAATGAATGAAAGTTAAGTGTAGTTTAGGTACTTTGATCTAAAACTTAAGTAATTAACATTAATTTGTGAAAGTTGTGCAAGCCAAAAGAGAATACAGTCAAGTTCTCTATTTATCTGTAGAGCAGATAAATATTGATTGCAGAATCTGCGTAAGCTTTTCCAGCCTATATGTTTTAGTTGTGTTTTTCTAGCACATTACTCATATTATGGATTTGATGATTGAGACTACACAATACATGGATGTTGTCATTTTGGGAGAAACAGGGACACAGCAGTAAACTAATATTGGGTGCGACTGTATTTGCAGTGGTGAATAAAAAGTAGAAAGCATTGTACATTCCCAGTGGTCATTACAGTGAATAGAGAGAGTAGAGAGAAAAATTAACAAATGCAACGTACTTTGTTACTATATAGCTACAAGTAACATAGCTCTGTTGTCTAAACTGAATTCATTAACTTTTAACTGAATTCGTCACTAGATTCTCCCTAAAACACTCCCTAAAATATTCAAGTATGAAGTTAATCTAAGGGAAGCTCTGACTTAAAATCGGATTTCTGCTGCAGAAAAGGTTATCATTGAGAAGAAAAGACTGGAACACACTGTGGCTTCATCAGTTGTAACAGCAATTTATATAACTATTTACAAAGAAAGGATCGTGAAACATATTTTTGCATGATAGATGCTGCTCTCAGTCTCCCCATGAGTGCTGATTTCTGAATGAAATCAAAGAGTTTGATGCAACTGAAGCAATTGAATTAATACTTTTGGGGCTGAGCAGATCTGTCAGGAAGAGAGACAGTGCCATAGAGTGTCATTGTCTTTTCCACTTCATTATTGATTCTCTGTCAGCATACAATGCCCCTGCCTCACTGCATGGTGCGTACCGGTGTCATGTGCCATGTTTAACACCTGGGCTCATGATAACTGAAGAAATGTAGCTCGACAGTCCTTGTCACTGCGTTAGCTGGACCAGAAATGTCATTTCTTTCTTCTTTAAAAAAAAAAAAACCGACAAAGTAGTGGGGCAATAAAATGTTTTCTCTAACATGGCTGCCAGTAAATTCTACTATGAACAGCATGCTATGCTATAAGCTGTATCATGGTGTATTGCATCTATAATATCTCCTGTGCAGAAAAGGAAACTCCCAGTTGTATTTCTGAGGTAGATTGTGTGTCATGCTCACATACACAAACACAAAGTGCAAAGGTGTTATTACTGAACAGCAAATATGATCTTTTACCATGGCAGGAAAAGTTACATCAAGTGTCATGCATACAGAATGCCCAGTGAGGTCAAGAGAAATTACACATCTGATTGTAAACAACAAAGTGCATGCCCTGGCATTATAACTGCTAGGAAGCCTTGCTGTGTGACTTGGGATGTTAGTTACTAGGCATGCATGTGCTTTTGGAATAGGTAATAACATATTTTCAGAGTAATATGGCATGCAGTTAATATAAGCACTATGGTAGATGCTTTTAAAATGTTAAAATTTTTTCCACGCTAGATGGGCAATATCCAAGACACATCACTAAATACCACGTACCTGAAAATTATCATGGTCAGTCTCGTTCATGTCTGTATTGGTGGGCAAAGTGCATTTGAAAATAAAAGTGCATTTTGTTCAGATCATGTGCAAGTCATCACAGAGGACATCCTCATCGGCACATGAAGGAGCTGTGCTTATGTCATTGAGCTCTTGATTTGTATTCTGTTCAATATGTTTTCTCAGTTCCACAGTTATGCTTCATGTTTGTGGTATTGTGATGCTGGGAGTGTAGAAAAGCTAGGGTCTCATTTCTCTTTCATAAAGTGTAACAGGAGTGGTGTTGGCAAAGTAATTATGCTTCTGGGTTGCCATCTAGGTATCATTAGTATTAGTAACAGAGACACAATACGTAAAGCTGCTAAGGTATTTAATGCCACCTCTATTAGTGACAGCAAAACACCAATACAGTTACATGCAGTTTGTTCACACACCCAATTGTTCCAATATAGCGTGTGTCACAGTACATTAAAGTAGTTCAGGATTTTCATTAAAGTTTCTCTTTTCAGTATGTTGTGAGGTGATCTTAATAATTTTTTTGCTCTCAAAGCAGATACATGAAATCTCAATTCAAATGTGAGTTTCATTTGTGTGTGAGTGTTTGCCAGAATAATAATAAATAAAAAAGGTAGATGTGACTTGCTTTCCTGTATTAAGTAATAGGTGTCTTTAAGAATGTTTCTCAAGTGAGTCTTCCAATGTGAGATCACCTAAGGCAAATTTGGATGTGAGGAACAGTACCAGAAAGGAGGTATGACCCAAAAGGGTCACAATTCCCTGTCCAGCTATGTATGTACGGGGAAAAATAAGGCTGGCAACTTGTAAAGGCCTCTTGCTGTATAACTTTGGTCAACTCTGCCATATGGAGGAGAATGCAATCACAGACCTGTGTACTCACAGGTAAACACCTCTGGGTGGAACAAAGTGTAGGCCAGTGGGAAAACATATGGTGGAGAGAACATTGTTTGCTCTTCCTCCTGTTTTCAAGACACAGTCTGACATCTGCAATATGAATCAGGAAGTTAGAGGAGCTTTGGATTTTACAATCCTACAGTTTCACTAGGTGGCTGGCCAAAACCTAGCATAATGAGACTAAAAGGGTTTGAAGGAAACTCCTTGCAGAATCCACATCCACATGTTTTTCTCACCACTTAGAAACACAGCTTGTGGAGTTTTTACATTTTAATTTGTGTTTTTCATAGATTTTTCATTTGTGAATAAGTTAAAATAATAAACGTGGTCACTTTGATTACAGCTACCTTAATTTCCTTAAAAGTATGAATTACGTTGTTCTCTCATAAAAAGGCAAAATACACATTTATTAAAGACAGACATATTTGAAAAAAAAAACAAAACAAAACCCAACCCTGAAAGATTAGTGAAATCACTTAAGTGGCTTGAAAACTTTTGAATGATTTTGAACAAATACTTCCTTTAATCTCTTGTCTTTTTGTAAAGGGGGAAATTAATCATTCTGCCAGTTCAGAAGAAAGAAACATGATTACACATACATGTCTTGTTCATCCACCTGTAGGTAGCTTTAGAGAGGCTCAAACTAATTTCACAGTGAGCCATCTTTTATACACCAAAAGTCTAAGAAAACCTGTTGCTTGCTGTTAGATGAGTTTTTAGATGTATGTTATAAGATGTGGTACAATGATTTTTAATAAGGTAGTAACTGGTTTAGATGTGATTTTTGAAGGGTTTTTTTTTCAGTTGGCGTTAATTTAAAAAGCCATAAAAATTTTAACCTGTGCATTAAAATCAAAAATTGTACTAGAAATGAAGCCATAATAAAATATATGTTAGAAATCTTTGGAGAATTTGCATTCTAAGGGATTTTACAAGAAATTATTTGGTGGGGCTAAATGCAATTGTTTGCAGAATCATTTTTTCTTAAAAGTTGAAAATAGCATGAGATATGTGAGACTATGTAAGACTACAGTATTGAGCCACTGCTATACAATACCCTACTTCGTTTATGACCTATAACTACTACACCTAAAAGGACTCAAAGTTTTCTATATTTTTTTCTGAAAACTATAAAATATATCATCAAGGAAAATCTTTTAGAACCCTAATAAAGTAGTTAACAAGGCCCTGAAGAATAAGAAACTATTAACTCCAAGCCACTATATTAATTTTCACAGCAAAGAGTGTCATTAAATCCCTATGAACTCTTATAGCTCAGTATTCTCCCAGAACACTTTCACAGAATGTATGCCATGTGAGGGTTTCATACCGGATTTTATAGAGGTCTTAGTTCTGATCCCAGCAAAACCATAGAATTATAAAATCATAGAATCATTAAGGTTGGAAAAGACCCCCAAGATTATTGAGTCCAACCTTTGACTGAACACCACTATGCCAACTAAACAATGGCACTAAGTGCCGATGATTTCTTGAACACTTCCAGGGATGCTGACTCCACCATCTCCCAGGGCAGCATGTTCCCATGCTTAACCACCCTTTTAGTGAAAAAATTCTTCCTGATGTCCAGCTGGAACCTCCCCTGGCACAGCTTGAGACCATTTTCTCTTGTCCTGTCACTAGTTCATAGAATCATAGAATGTCTTGGGGTGGAAGGGACCCATAAGCATCATCAAAGTCCAGCTCCTGGCCTTGCACAGGAAAGCCCCAAGAACCACTCGTGCCTGACAGTATTGTCCAAACTCTTCTTGAACTCTGTCAGGCTTGATGCTGTGACCACTTCCCTGGGGAGCCTGTTCCAGCACTCAACCACCCCCTGGGTAAAAATCTTCTTCTAATATCCAAACAAAACATCCCCTGACACAATTTCCAGCCATTCTCTTGGGTCCTGTCATTGGGTAGCACAGAGGAGAGTTCAGTGTCTGCCCCTCCTCTTCCTCTCGAGGAAGTTGTCGACTGCGGTGAGGTCTCCCCTCAGTCTCCTCCAGGCTGAACAGACCAAGTGACCCAAGCCACTCCTCATATGGCTTCCCCTCAAGGCCCTTCACCATCTTTGTAGCCCTCCTTTGAACACTCTCTAACAGCTTTACATCTTTTTTACATTGTGCAGCCTGAAACTGCACCCAGTGCAGAGCAGAACCGGAGAATCCTCTCCCTTGCCCAGCTGCCGATGCTGTGCCTGATGTACCCCAGGACACAGTTGGCCCCCCTGGCTTCCTTGGAGAAGATACTGACCCTCATCTTGCTACAGGCTCCTTTCAGGTAGTCATAGAGAGCGAAAAGGCACTGAGCCTCCATTTCTCCTGGTTAAACAACCCCAGCTCCCTCAGCCGCTCCTCATCAGATTTGTGCTCCAGACCCTTCACCAGCTTTGTTGCCCTTCTCTGGACATGATCCAGCACATCAGTGTCTTTCTTGGAGTGAGGGGCCCAAAACTTAACACAGGATTTGAGGTGTGACCTCAGCAGTGCTGAGTACAGAAGGATGATCACTGCCCTGTTCCTGCTGGCCACACTATTTCTGATACAGACCAGGATGTCATTGGCCTTCTTGGCTGCCTGGGCACACAGCTGGGTCATGTCCAGCCAACTGTTGACCAGCATCCCCAGGTAATTTTCCACTGGGCAGCCTTCCAGCCACTTTGCCCCCAGCCTGTAGCGTTGCATGGAGTTGTTCTGACACAATGTAAATTAAATTTCTTCAGAAAAAAAGCTAGATAAGTACAAGATGACAATTATTTGACCCAATATTCCACTGCAAAAAGTAGTCTAAAAAATAAGTGCAAAATGTGTTGTACGCAGAGTGGAGCAAGCTGGCATTTGTAGCCAGAAGACTGTTGAAGGTAATGGGTAAAATGAGAAACGAAGTCTTAAGCAAAATGGATGTTATCATTATCATCAACTTCAATTAAAATCTGATAAGAACTGTTTAGCATTAACACAAACACAAAAACCTGGAGCATGAATTTGGATTTTCTTGGTATTCACATGAAAATTAAAGAAAAAAAAAATGGTGTGAAAGATATTACACAAATGCCCTACTGAATCGGTAAAACCCGATGTGAAAATAGACCTCAGGATGTGTTTGAACAAGAGTCCAACAGACAAAACATGTATTTTTCCCTGTGCTAAAAAGAGGGGAAAAATGGTTGACTAGAGGTAGAATGTGTGCATTATCTTTGTTTAACAGGTTAGAATATTCTCCCGGCTGGAAGCTTCCTGGCATATGTGAGGGTGAATCAGGACATGTAATTCTCAGCAGTTTCACAACTTGGTGGCATGCTGCCAGAAGAGCCAGCAGGTCATTGATTGTTATTGGGGAATCCCCTGACAGTTCCAACCCCCAGGAAAAGAGAGGGAAGGCTGGGCAGCCAGCCAAGACTTCACTCCTGAAAAAATCCCAAATGCCACTCCCTGACTAGTTATGCAAGAATCATATAAACCTTTGGTACTGCTGGCACCCATGAAATTCATGATAAAACACTGAGACAACATAGAGTTTACTTAAGGCTTGAATTGTGGGCTGGTGTTGACATCTTTACCTGACTCAGAGCTATACTTCATTACACTGACAACAATACTATGTCAAAGGGGCATAATACCTTTTAATACACACCTTCTACAGCATGAGTGTATACAGTTATATGTTATCTGAACCCCCAAACCAAATTATTGAGTAGTCTGAGCACGTTTGTGTGACAGTAGTACAAGTGATATAGTCAGTGACTGTCACTCTGAGCCCTTCAGTGCTATGTGATGCATCCAATGAGCATGTGAAAGGTATTCCACTGATGCAGGTGGATGTATAGGTTACTGTACATTTTGATATTCCATCCAAATGAATGAACTATTTATTCAAAGCTGTTGCCACTGCTAGATTGGGCTTCTGTCTTCACAGCACTGAAGAGGATGACAGTGATTTTTCAGGAAAACAAGTTATGCACCATAGACATACAGTGCCACACGGTACAAAAAGTAGTCTCCACCTAAACATCAGCAAGGACATAAGTCAATAATTATTTTAAAACATGACTGGGTGAAAAGAGCATTTCCTGGTTTGCATAACACCTTGTTTGCTCAGTGACTTTAAAGGAACAAAGAATTACCCTGTCAAGTTGCGTTCTTCAGTCTAATTTCTTTGTCTTGTTATTTTAACACACTTATTTTTCTGAACACATTCAGGTTTCCAGAGGCACTGAGTTCCCCATGCAGGACTCAGAATACAATACTAAAAATTTCTATATAGCAAATTTTCAAGGTGCTTCTCCAAGAGCACAGGTGGAAATTATAAGAAAAAAATAAACCAGCTATATATTTATGAGATCAATATTTGAGATTTTTTTTTTAGAGTAGTATTGCCTGTGAATGTGGTTCATAAAGTATTTCTTAAGCATTGAATGAAAGCAGAAAATGAGATGAGTGATACTCTATAAGACTTCTGGAAGTCACTGAGCGCTTTTTTACAGCCCTGCAGTATCTTGGGAGAGATGGTCTTTTCATGAGGTGCTTAGTACCCTTGTGTAAACCAGCTGGTTGATGGGGTCTTTCTCTGGATTTCTAAACCACCAAGTGATTAATAGTCTGGAAAGACTGAACTGTGCTCAGCAGTTGAATCTTCAGGGAAATGTAGAGATACAAGGGAAAACAGTTACTAAATATTGAACAGTTATCGGTTGCTATTGCATATTGCTAGGGAAACATACTGATTAACAATTTCTTGTAGTTAAAAATCAATAGTCAGCATAAGAACATATGTTTCAGCTCAACAATTCATTACATTCAACTCCCTATTGTAAGTAAATAAATATTTCATTTGAGTTGATATAACTTTATTCACCCACAAGGCTAGCGATAGGCAACCAGAGGTAACACAACAGCAGTAGCTTCTTCGCCTTCAGCCAGCTGCAGCCGGCAGAGCGCAGCTACACCTTTGGCTATTCAGAATTGTAGAATCATGGAATTGTTTAGGTTGGAAAAAAATCTCTAAGATCATCGAGTTCAACCATTAACCCAGCACTGCCAAGTCCTCCACTAAATCCTATACCTAATTGCCACATCAACACATCTTTTTAATACATTCAGGGATAGTGACTCCACCACAACCCTGGGCAGCCTGTTCCAATACTTCAAAACCCTCTCAGAGAAGAAATTTTTCCTGATATCTAATCTAAGTCTCCCATGACATGCCTTGAGGCCATTTCCTCTTGTTCTATCACTAGTTGTCTGAGAGGAGTCCAACCCTCACCTGGTTACAACCTCCTTTCAGGTAGTTGTAGAGAGTTATAAGGTTTCCCCTGTGCTTCCTTTTCTCCTGGCTGAACACCCCCAGCTCCCTCAGCCACTCCTCATAACACTTGTGCTACAAACCCTTCACCAGCTCCACTGCCTTTCTCTGGACATGATCCAGCACCTCAATGTCTTTCTTGGAGTGAGGAGCCTGAACACAGCACTCAAGGTGCAGCCTCACCAGTGCCGAGTACAGAGGGAAAATCAATGCCCTGGTCCTGCTGGCCACACTATTGCTGATACAGACCAGGATGCCATTGGCCTTCTTGACCACCTGGCCACACTCTGGCTCATGTTCAGCTGCTGTTGACCAGCACCTCCAGGTCCTTTTCCACTGAAGAGCTTTTCAGACTGTCTGCCCCCAGCCTGTAGTGTAGTATGGGGTTGTTGCAACCCAAGTACAGATCTCAGCACTTCATGAACAGCCCATCAAATCAGACTGTCCAGATCCCTCTGCAGAGCCTTCCTACACTCCAGCAGTTCAACATTCCCACCCAACATGGTGTCAGCCATGAACTGACTGAGGGTGCACTTGATTCCCTCATCCATATTGTCAATAAAGGTATTAAACAGGACTGTACACAATACTGAGCTGGTCACAACTTGTGACCATCTGCCAGCTGGATGTATCACCATTCACTCTGGGCCTGGCCATACAGCCAGGTTTTTACCCAGCAAAGAGTGCACCCATCCAAGCCTTAAGCAGCCAGTTTCTCCAGGAGAATGCTGTGGGAAGTGGTGTCAAAGGCTTTACTGAGGCCCAGGTAGACAATATCCACAGCCCTTCCCTCTTCCACTAGATTGATCACAAAAGGAGTTCAGGCTGGTCAAGCAGGACCTGCCTTATAGAAACCCATGCTGGCTGGGCCTGATGCCCTGGTTGTCCTGGACATGCCATGTGATGGCACTCAAGATGATCTGTTCCATGGCCTTCCCCAGCACCAAGGTCAGGCTGACAGGCCTGTACTGATGTATTTCAGGGTAAAGGAATCATAAAACTTTTGAATAAACAAGCCTTGAGTTTAAGCTTTATATAAACTACTTTCCTGAATTTTTGCTATTAGATCAGCTTCCACACAAATCCCCCACCATTTTATTACAGCTGTGTGTAATATGCAAGGAGTCACCACTGCCTGTACTTTTCTAACAATGGCTAGAGATAATTCTACTTCGGGACTTTACACTGAGGATCTATTAAAAGCTTATTAAAAGCTTATTAAAAGCATTAAAAGTAAATGCAAACTCTATCTTTGAAATCATCTTCAACATCAATATCAAATCTGCAGGTTTACTTTGTCTTCACATAAAGTGTAACAGCAAGATATTTACTCTCCTTACAGCTGTAGAAATGTGCCAGAGAAAAATCGCAGTAACACACTTTGCAACATCAGTGTTGGAACTAAGTGGCCAAAAAGAAAAAGATAAATAACTATGTCTCTCCCATTCAGAATTCAGCACACACACACACCCCCCACCCTTTTCTCCCCTTCTCAAACCCCCTGGGTTTGCATTGAAGTGGTACCAAAACTGCTGTTGGCATCACCTTAGCAGCCGATTTCAGGCTCGAGCACACACAGTGAAGGAGAAGTCAGACCACAATTCCAGGTAGAGCTGCGGATGGAGAATCAGTCCCATTCTCTAACAGCATTTTGTCAACTAACATAATCCACCAAGTGCCAGTGAAACATCACAACAAAGGACTAGAACTTCTTCAGATTTTCCGAGTATCGTCTGAATTCCCTGATCAAGTAAAAAAAATAGCTTTCTCTGAGATGCAAAATCAAGCACAAACTAAACTCTCTGGGTGAAATATGAGGAAGAAACCTAGAAAAGCATCCTATGAAGGGATGAGCACAAAGTGATCCCCCAGAAAACAAATGAGAACATTGAAATGCAAAATATCCTACCGACAGCTCCATGTAGCTAGCCCTATTTACAATGGTGTGCAAGCACAAAAAAAACCATGTAGCCCACTTATGCAATTAAGGCTTGGCAATTTGATGAAAATATCATGGAACAGAATTGATGTGAATTTGAGCACCCTGCCAGCTCATTGGGATGGAATTGGCAGTCAGGGAAAGAGACGGGTGGTGTGATGTGCACGCATGAGCCTGCAAAGGCAAACTCTGGGCTCCAGGGCAATTGCCAGGAGTTGGTTATCCTGCAGGAAAACAGGGATTTTAACAATAGTTAAGCTCTCAAGGGAGGTAGGTTCTTCCAGGCTTCAGATAATTGAGGGAAAAATAGTGGGGGATAGATGTATTACCAAGCTTTAATAGTCAGAATGCCCCACTAAAATTAAAATCATTATTGTCACACAGGTAGTGGCAAATTAAGTGATTTTTCTCCTAGATGAAACTGCATTTAATTATGAAACTTTATGCACTTCACAGCAATGTTTACATCTATGGTTGTTAAATGTTTCTTTAGATTAACTCAATAAAACCAAAATCCATCACACAGCACTTCACATATGCATGATTTCTTCAGTGATTTTAAATTTATGCTGGATGCGAAAGGAACTACTGGAGTGATTAAATCAGCCGCATGTCTAAACATTTGCAGAAATTTAAGCACATAAAGAAAAAAGATGTCATATTGCAATAGACCACCAGGATTTACGAAATGCTACTTTAGGATTTAAAGTTATAGCACTGTGTTTCAGAAAGAACAAGGAAGTATCCCCAGATACAGAATAATTATTATAGTTCTATAATAATATTTTCTAAAAAATCATTTCTCCTCTAGGAAGCTTTTTACTCCACCAAGAAGAAACAACTGACCATTCCTGTAACAGATTTGGCACCGAACACAAAGACAATGAAAAGTTAATTATATGCCAATGTAATAAATGTTTAAACATCCTGAAAAATAGTCTTGTACTACATTTCATTTCAAAAAGGGGTCTATTTTATAAGGATATTTTTTACTTGTATTCATTACTTACTGTCAGACAGCAAGCACTTACTGTCAGATCTCACATTGTGCATATTACTGTATGATAGCAGAATGGTCACAATTCTGCAAAAGCTTATAAATTGTGCCAATAACTGGACTTGCTAGTCAAACCCAATTAACTTCTAACACCAGTTTGCCTAGTAAAGCATCCACTTAGTCAGAACTCATTTGTGCTTTAAAACTGATGTATTATACATTTTTTGAAAAGTATTATTTTTTCAACATGTTAGTGGAATTAAAAAAATATATATGCAGCTAATTAGAAAATCTAAAGTTACAAATAAAATTAAGCTGCATACTTAGGGTTTAAAACATTTGAATGTGCTGTAAGTACACGGTATTTTGAAGCATCAAGCAGTTCTCAGCTTCCTGCTGTGTCCCATATAGGGTCTCCATCACTATCATCAGTCATGCATAAAATAATTGTTTTTCTGCTCTTACAATACGACCAAGAAAACCCTGCATTCTGGTTGAAATGAAAATGAAGGCAACATGAGTAATCACATCATGATGGGTCAGCTGTTGTGTACCGAACATCCTTAAAAGCAGTTCAATAATGATACCTTTAACTAAATGTTTATTTACATAATCACATAGGTAAAAATGTACAAATAATTAAAAAAAAAAAATTTAAAAGTCATTTTGAATTAAATGTTCAGAAAATCAGTGATGAAAAGAAAAGCTTCTTGATAGTATCTATAAAAATGGCAAAATATTTACAAAGAAAAAATATCAACCAAAAAAAAGCAACCCAAATTTACACATCTGAGATAGCATGAATGAAGAAAATAACAATTAAAATTAAAGTTACTATTAACTACTGAATTGTGTTCTGACAAAATAGAAGAAAACTGAACACCAGGTATTATTTTGATTTTTTTCTGAAGTGTATTTGAAATAAACACATTTCATTTGAGAAATCCATGGTTGCTTAATCTATAAACAGACTATGATAAGCATTTCTGTAAAATTTTTAATTGGTAGACTTCTTTCACTTTGGGTATTATCTTAATAAAACCTTGCAAGCCAGTGAATCAAAACACATTCTGGTTACTTAAAATGTAAACTGAAACTGGATTAGAAATATGATAATTTTCCCCCTTTCCATAAGCAACAACAGATCTGGGATGCAGAATATTGTTATTACAGTTTTTAGTTCTTCATAAAATGGCACACTTGGATCCCTCATAAGTGCAGATCAGAAAAGATTTGATTACATTAGAGAACTGCTATTGGCTTACTGTGTGTTTCTCTCGGTTTATATCTTCAATTTAATTTTTTTTTTATAACAACCCTTTGACAGGAATATTTGGCCTTGACCCTTGAAATGCCTAAATTTGTGCATGTCTTTACACACCTTAATTGCCCCCTTAAACTCAAGTCAATTGAAGCATGTGAGTAAGTGTTTGGAGAATAAGAGATGGACAGATTTTTAAAAGCACCTCAGTGGTGTAAAGCAAAAAGCAAACATCATACTGTGATATATAAATACAACGATGGAGAGGCAGTGTACAAATAGGAGTGTCATGTTAGATTCGTGAAGTCATCCTTCCACTCTACTTGGTTCTGGCTGTATCACATGGAGTTTTTGGCAGGGAGATGTGGATCAACTGGAAACAGTCCAGGGGAAAGCAACAGCAATGAATTAGGTTTGGAAAACAAGAATTAGAAATAAAGACTGAAGAAACTGAGTTTGCTTATCTAGACAAGTGAGAAATTTCAGAGAATGTAGGTTGTTTGTTGGAGTTTTGCAGGTATTATGTGAGAAAATACCCTCAGAATTTCAGTGCAGGTCATTGATGCAGAGGTTCACAGCTACAACGTTACATGTCATATCTTCTAAACCCTTCTCCATGTATTTTATATGTGTGAGGTCCCTCACAAAAATCCCACTTGGATACTCAATAGATGAGAATAAAAGTACCCAAATAGTTTTCGATTTAGCTTCTGACTTGTCAAAATTCTATAATTTATTGATTTCTCCTTTGTGATGGAATTAATTTAAATCCAAAAATAACATTTAGAACTGCACTTAATTTTTTGTTACAAATAGCTGTTTTTCAGAAAGCCTATGGGGGGCCAGAGAGGAAACAAATCAGTTATTTTATTTTCCTTTTCTGAATTGTTTTTCTCATTTGTAGGAAAAGAAATGCCTTTGAGGTAACTAATTTGATCACAGTACACAACTGTGGTGAGTCACTCCCACCATATTATCTATGGATTACTGGAGTTTAATATTCTTACTTACAGAGATTAGGAGGAGATCAAAAATGAACAGAATGAGGATGCTCATCCCTAATTATCTGTATTATGACAGAGAATCATTGTTTTAAGTTGCAAGGTTATTGCTTATGAAATCGTTGTGTATAAAATATTGATATTACAGTAATACTGTATTTTGACTGGTAGCATGGTGCATGCCGTCTGTATGAAACATAAGATCTGGCAAAACAAAAATGTTTTTCTAGGAGATTTACAAAGTGACAAGTTTTTTTATTATTTAAGCAATCCTAAAGATTGAATAAATACATATTTTTCTTGTAACTGTATTCCAAGAGTGAATGCCTCAGTAGCAACATTAATCAGGAAAAAAATCTGTAATCTGTAGCATTTGTCATGTAATTAAAATGATAAAAAGCCGGTAAATAGGAGGGAAATGGCTGTCTAAAAGGAGCTACAAGTAGGCAGATATCCAACACATGCTCCTAAAGTGGAAATCATAAAGCAAAGCTAATGTGTTTAATAATTTGTAAAATTCTAAAAGCAATAGCTCCTCAAACAGTAAATGTATATGGAAATATCCTAGGAGTTCCAGCTCTTTATTTTTCCTTTTGAAATTCCTGCAGTGTGCTTGGATGCTACCTGGGTTTTGTTCAAACCTCTACAAAATCATGATCCTCCATGTATTTTTCTTTCTTCTGTTGTTGTGTTCCTCCTTTAGCTCGATCTACATCGTAGGGCATCCCATTCTCCTATAGCAGTTCACATTTCACCTTTTACACTTTGTGGTAGGAAGGTGCTCAAATTTAACCTAGATTCACCAAATGCTCTAAGCTTCAAAATAGAGTTATGCTTCCTCAGGCAACTACCAGAGAGCGGTCAGACTCCAGAAGGTGACTTGGAGAAGTTCATATGCCTTGCATGATGTAATATCAAGACTATATTTGGCACTGCCTACCTGAAAAATCAAAGTTCTCTTTGATATCTAATGATATCATGTTATTACTTTCAACCAGACAAAGAATTAAAGAAGAAAAGAGATTTTGAGAGGAGACAGATAGAGAGAACAGGAAAATAGTTTGGGAAACCTGATACTTCTATCTGAGTTGAGCCAACAAGTTGAAACTGTCTTTTATAAGCCAGGCATTAAACAAACTTACTAGAAATCTTCCCTCTTAGTGACTGAATATTTAACTATTTATACCATGTTTATAACTGTATCTTGATAGTGATGGGTGGGAGGGTGGCAGAGTAGATGTTCCTGAAACAGGAGGACAGGATATTTCTACACCAACATATGCAAACAAATTTTTGTCTTAGTGTTCTACACAGCTAGAATGACTATATCTTCCCTCATACATTAGCAAACAGGCAGAGTAAATGCCATTTTTTTGTTCCTTTTCAAGTAAATATATTATCCCGTTTAATGACATGCTTGAAACGCAGAATTACCCAGGTTCTATGCCTCCATCAAAATCAGCCAGAAGGTCAGTCTAAACCTGATACCACACACTCGTAAGGACCTCCCTAATTTTGGGGATGTTAGGTGTTTCAGGTTGAGGGTCTGCTGCACCTCTGCTTTCCATTCCTGACACATGGTATTTATGGATTTTGCTCACAGCAGAAATTTTGGCAACATCAAATCCCTGTTTCCCAGTTAATGCGTTCTTGAGAAGTCCTGGTGGTATCTAGGTATGGTCCTGCTCACACTCATTGAACTTAGTGGTGAGATTGCTGTTCACATGAAGGCCCAGTGTGATCTGTTACCAATACTGCCCCAATATAGTCAGTGACAGAATTCCTTATGTTTTAAATGCTACATAGTCAGTTTTCAAGACCATAATTATGAGCGATGTCACATTGAGCTGTGGGTGTATTCAACACAGACACATTTCAAACGTTTTCTTCTCAAAGTTTTGAAATTCCTTGCAAAAGTTCCTATTAATATCTTATTATTAATTTCCTTTCTTCTGCTTAAATCCAAATGGTTTATTTGAGCTTGACTTTTGAAAATCTAACTGTAGGGGACCCTATATATCAAGGAAACATTTGATGTTTCCCTAAGATTATATTGCAAATTACAAGGCAAATTACAATATAAATGCAAAAAACATATGCTATAAGCAAACAGGAAACTGTCAGAATTATAGTAATTCATGAAAATAACAGCCTATTGATCTGTTGAATCTAATCAAAGAGACTAACAATTGACTAAACATTTGGTATCCCATTTAATCTTTTTATGAACAGAGCTTTCATTAAAACTTATTTACATGTACTCCATTTCAATTCGTACTCTATAGTTAAATAAGAATGAACATTTCTAGGGAGAAAATGGAAAAAAAATATATGTTTCATGCTCACTTAAATGGAATAAAGTAGAAATATGATGCGAGAAATACAGATCTTTGTGGGTATGTTGTCATTATTGCAAATGACTTCCTTCTTCAGACTGTACCACAGGTTTTTTCTGGGTTTTTTTCGTTTGGTTTGGGGGTTTTTTTTGTGTGTGGTTGGTTTTTTTTAGGAGAGAGAAAGACAAAAATGGTGGACAACAAAGAATTATAGAATTATAGCCAAGACATAAACCACAGCAAAAATATTCCTGATTCTCAACCAGTATGCTAAGGAATGTCTGTATACCCACACATGCACTAGTTTAAATGGAAGATCCAGTTTTACTGATCTGTACAAGACCAAAAAGGCAAAATCACTGCCTAGTTATGAATTTAGTATATTAAGGCAATATAAAGGTACTAGTTGTATACAGTAGGAGTAAATCATGGTGCTTGTTTTCAATAAGCAGGTATCTGCTTGATTGTACATCTACCAATGTGCTTCTAAGATAAAAGTTAGTGTAAGAATCTCAAACTGTTTTCAATTAATTAAGTCACTCTATCTCGCATTGGCCTAGGGATATATATTAGATGTGGATATTACATGAAGAAGTAAAACAGGCTTTTTTTTTAAACTGCCAAATAAAGCTTCAGGGAAGTCTAGTTTTACTATCACATTTTACAAAGCACTGTTCCTTAAACTAGCCCCAGATGTACAGTTCAGGTCCATGCACTTCATCTCTCTTTCCTACTTTATATGAGGTGATAATATCTTTTATTCACAAAGCTGCGAAAGATGTCCTTGAATGTACCAACCACAGACATTTATATCGTTAAGACCTGATTATAAAATTCTCCCCCAAGATCTGATAGACAAGGACCAATCCAGCTTTATAAAGGTTTTGTTAGCTCTGGAGAAAGGGTCTCCATCTTAGCAGCCAAAACAGCTTGTTTAGAACCTCTGTGCTAGGCCACTATTTATTAACCATAATGTAAAAGGCAGATTTGATCTATTGACTGTTATCAAAGATAAATCAAAACCAGGAACGTATCTGAACTGAATATAGTTACATTTGGATTGTGGTAGAGATTAGAGACCTCAGCTGTGGGTGGTGAGTCTGGGAGATGCCCATTTAATGAGGCACTGTGAACACCATTAAAAGACAATCCCTGTCTCTAAAACCTTGTTGCATAACAACCCCATCAACACCACATTGTACTTTGATGGAGCTCTGCCCTCCATTTTCTATAAAGTCATTCTGGGTGCTTATCTAATCACATATCTGGAGAAGGAACTACACTTACACCTAGAGCAAGAAATATTGTGGCGATGAGACAGACAGATGGGGGAGCACTGTGCACCAGGGAGATATATGACAAGTGTAACATGAAGTAATTAATCACTTGAACATACATTTCTGGGAAAAAATTTGTTGATGGCAAATTTTCAAGAGTACAGTCCAGCTTTTCCAACCTGTTTATATACTTATCATTTAAAATTAGCAATCTGGTTGCATTCATAAAGGTCACGAAAATATTTATAGTTCAGGCCTCTTCACATTAACTGCAAGGCAACTTGGCACTGCTGTCAGGAATTCTTTCATACCAATAAGGGACTCTTAGGTGCTACTACTAGAGAAGTATGATTGTGCTAATGAAGTATCTGCAGGAGGGGGAAAACTGCCATTTCATATAGATTATACTATAATGTTTCTGCTTAAGCCAGTGAAATCATTTCCTCATTTATTACAATAGCTGTAATTATAATAGCTGTATCATCATTAATAGCTGTATAATGGCTCTGCAGTTATTAATACTGAGGTACAAAATCAATTTAAATTGTCAGAACTTTTGTTATTATCTAGCAGTTATTGAGATGCCTTTTACCTACAACTTTTATTTGCCCCCAAAGAATACTGAAGAGTTGGACTTGAGGATGTAGAATAAAAGATGATAAAATCACTGAAGTAAATTTTAATTTTTCAGAAAATTTAAGAATAACTTCAGCGAGTAATTTTCAATTATTTTGTATTACAAACTCACATCAGTTCAGCAAATCTGCCCATCTAATCATTCCCAAAAGAAGAGTGGACTGCTGTATTGTCCTGATGGCCACACCTATGCTCTGCTCTGTTCTGCTATTCTCCCTTCTCCCTTTGCAGGTTTCTCCTTTCCTGAAACTCCGAGGGTCTTTTATTATGTTGTGTGAAATCTAATGAGCAATACAGAACCTGATTTTCTCAAATCAATTTACCATATAAGACCTGATGTATTATGCTTCTTGAAGAGGAGGAACACAACATTGTGGAATTGTACTAAACAATCCACCTATGCCCTCAAGCAGAATGGCTTCACTGTCTCCTATGAAACCACTGGATGCTCAAGTTTTTCACCTGTCACACGAATTCATCAGTCTGTGCACAAAATATTGTTACTCAGTGTTACTGAAAAAGTGTGAAAAATATGAAAAATACTGAAAAATATGTCCGGTGACTATAAGGAGGGTCTATTTTGGTCAAATGAAGGTGTCATCCAGTTGCATATGAAAAAACATGGTTCCAGCCTGACAACACAGCACCACCACATATCAGGAAATCTTCTTTGGATGAAGAGCACGTAGCTGGGTCACATGAGGAACATACTTTATATTCATGTGTAGTGGAAGGCCTAAAGGACTTTCGTAAATGGAGGCCGGGAGCAAACATCCATAAAAATTCATCTAGATACCGATTCACTCTCTGTCCCCATCTGAAGAGATCCAAGGAAAGAGAATGATGGTAACTAATCTGTGAATCAAATGACTTTTTTTTTCAACTCGGCTGTGTCCAGTATATGAGGGACATTTCCCAGGAATCAGATCAGACACCTTCACACAGGCAATCCTGTTGATATCAGAACTGTATCAATGGACATAAATATCTCCTATCATTGTCTCATATTTAGATTTTACTTTCAGACTGTGACTGATCAAAATTGACAAATAGGATTTTTGTATGAATCACAAGTCACGATTGCTGCATTTATATTAATTCCTATTCTAAGACTGTGCAATGAATATGTCTTGGAAAAAACACTTTCTTAACCACATCTCAAGGACACTACAATCTTATGCTTATATGTATTAAAGCAGGAACAGACAAGTGCCATGTGGTTAGGACTGACCCCATGAATTATGGGACCTAAACTGAAGGGAAGGATTATCACCAAGCAGTGCTACCTCACACCAGAAGAAACAAGAATTGGTAGTGCAGATCAGAGAGTTTTTCATGGGGTAGAGAAATTTGCTATGTTGGGGGATGCTATGCTGGCAATTTAATCTGTGTTTTATTTAATTCACTCTGGTTGCCTTGTCTTTTGCCTTTTGACATCCAAGATTCAGAGGCCCATAATGACATGCATTAGTTAATTAGCTAATGTTTCTAAAGCACTTTGAAAATGTAAAGCATTGTATTGAGGACTACATATGAGAAATTGATATGAGGATATATTTAATAGTGGGAGTGGGAAAGACACTTTTCAGATACAGTATTAGGGGAGAGATAAATATTTTTGCATAATTAAACTAGATTGTATTCTGCTCCCTGTAAATATACAAGAGAAATATTGGTGTCATACCATGCAGCTACAGCATCACTGAGATTATATAAACAGAAAAGCACTATTCACATGCTCATTTGGAAAGAAAATCTGTGGTAAAGGTGCTCAGCTTTATGCAATAACAGAGGTGAAAATTTTCAGAGACTATACCCCATATACTAGGCATATGCCACATGGGAATGATATTTTTTGCCTTTTTCTCTTTAGTGCTATGAGACAGTCCTTACTATTCATTTTGTGGTGCAGAGAGGGCTAAAGGCGAGGAAGAAGGAAAAGGAAATTTTGTATAGGAGGAATTTTATGTTGCTTGACTGCAATAGTCTTTAAGCTACAGAGACTTTTTAGGGACATCTAAAATTATCACCGAAGCCAAGGTGCAGCATTTAAGATGTAGGCACCTGTGTGCTGGCAGTTTGTACAGGAGCCTGCTGTGTGCAGCAATGTGGACTTGCACACATTGCACAGCGCACTGATGTGCCTGAGTTGGATACAGAATTTGTGACTGAGGACGTGACCAGCAGGTACATAAGAGAACATGAACACACTATCTGCTGGCATCAGTTGTGCTAATATAGGGCATGACTTACAGCTCTTAGTCAGTCCAGATTCTAATACTAGAAAGTTTTGGCAGTTCCCTGCAGGATAGGAGAATGTCAGGTGTTTTAAAAAACAATTTAAGGGACCCACTAAACAATTATGGGTGGTTTTAGTACAGAAGCTGTCCCATTATCATGCATTTTTCCCAAACAACAACCTCTGTGTCCTACATATGACAGGCAGTGATGACACCAGATAAGAATTCTTTTTCATGTTATCACTAAAGATAAAAAATGCAACTGTTAAGAAATTGTGAAACAATTTGTAGCAGTTGCAGTACAACAAGTGTACACTGTACGTCAAAACCATGTACACAGGTTACCCAATCTCATGTTCTAGCTTAAGGTCCATGAAGAAAAACAAAGACGTATGCCTGTATCCACAGAAAGTAGGTTCAATACAGTCTTCTAAGTGAAATTCTGAGCACTCTTAAAACTCAGAAACTGATTTAACAGAAAACCTGTAGTTTCCTTTTAAGTTCACACTGCAAGGAACAAGAGAAACCATCCATGAGAAATTAAAAGAGAAAGAAGAAGCAAAGTCAAAATAAATAATATCTGGGAAATGTCAAAGATATTAAAATAGTCTTTTTGGTTACAGTGAATTATTTGGCTTTATTTTTGTGAAGAACTATCTAGCAATTTGGAAAAGAAATACTGTGTAGGTGCAGATCAGTGTCTCGATTTTGATAAATTTAGCTGGCATGTGTCTTGTCCATCTCCCAGTATGTTTCAGTTTCATTAGATGAGAATTTTCTGCTGGAAAAAGATTTGAATTTTTTTTTCTAACAGATCATCTCAATGATGCCAAAGAGATTTTTGCTTTTATACTTTTTGTATACTAGTAGCCCTGTAGCCTTTTACTGCATAACTATGTAGATTCTTAGCTAGCAGTTTACCTACCCCTTAGACATAACAAGACATTCCTTATCACCTTGTCACCGCTAGTGTTCTGGGAACCAGAGACATTTCGCTGTCTCCTGAAAGGTTAAACAACAGTAGGACTAGAAAGGGGGGGGCTTCAGTAGGAGGCCGAACCAAGGGCAGAATTACCTCATTAACTGTATTTCTAATTGGGAGATTTTGGTCAATTCTGTNGTCACCGCTAGTGTTCTGGGAACCAGAGACATTTCGCTGTCTCCTGAAAGGTTAAACAACAGTAGGACTAGAAAGGGGGGGGCTTCAGTAGGAGGCCGAACCAAGGGCAGAATTACCTCATTAACTGTATTTCTAATTGGGAGATTTTGGTCAATTCTGTTAATTTGCTAAACTTTTAAAAGTCTTGGAGTCCATTGGGGAGGAAGGGGCAGCGGGGTGAGCTTCGGGTTGACATCTTGGCGCTCATTTTGTACCCTTGGAGGACCTCCAATAAAGGTAACTGCTTTCTTTATCCTCTTAACATCGTCCAGCTCTCATTTTTATGTGGAAAAAGGCAACATCATCAAAACTATTTGATATTAGTAAAAGATGAAAGTATGTCACAGAGGATTGTATTTGCAATTATGATGTATAAAAATGTTAGGTTCATTAAATGTTCTTCATCATCAAAGTCAATGTACAAACCATCCTGACTTATGCTACACTCTACCATCTATCATTAGTTGTACCATCTCATTTCCAGCTCCTTGCAAGATTAAGAATTGATTTTTATTGCAAATAAAAATTCAGTCCTCACTTTCTTTAAAAGCTGAGGATGAACCTGGTCTTTGTTAAGAAGTGTATCAAGTCCTGTCTATGTAATTGACTTTTTGCTAATTAGAGAGAAAAATCAGACTCTACAACTCCTGATTGCTAGGTTTCCATATCCTTCAGCGGAGTCAGGATTTTTTCCTATGAAGTTTTATTACTTCTTACAGAAGTATATAAGCCTTCCTGTGGGCATTGGCAGAACTTTATTTTAACATTTGGTAGAGGGCATGACGTCTTCATCTGGTGGAAACAAGGGAGAGCATATTTCAGGAGCTGTAGATACCCCTTTATACACAGTCTTCTCCAGAATGGCCACTCTCCTGAAAAACAGTTTTAGTCACCTTGCCATACATATATCTTTACAGATGTAATGAAACTATTTTGCAATTTTAGGAGCCTCTCTTGATAGTCTGTTCTTTCCAGGTCTCTTCATAATAATGATGAATGTAGCACTTTTTATTTCCTCCTGTGTTTTTTAAGAACAGGCTGTTGCCTGCTACCCTTTCCTACAAGTGCTATTTGCTCAGTGCCTCACCCACTCAACAAGCATTTTCAGTCTTCCCTCAAGCTAAGAAGAAATAAATTAACAAAACTGCTAATACTGAAGAATACGGTGATGGAAACTAAATTCTTGACTGAGCAGTACAAGCACAAACCTTCTAAAACAGTTAATATATTTTGCCATCATTTTTTCTAGTGTAAAAATGTGGCTCAGTTTTGCAAAGGAACATTGGTTGACAGCGTTCAAATAACAGACACTTCTGAAAATGAAGTTTCTTTCCCAGCATTTTTTTAGCAAGCATAAAATACAGGGACAACTACAGCTACTCTGCATCATTTTCATTTGAAGAATTTTGAAACAGATGACTGTGATCACCTACACCACAGCAACAAATGTTACACCAGGCGAGGGAATGGTAGGCAAGACCTGCAGTTTTATTCTGTCTGTATCACTAGAACTGCTTTATTCCAAATCCAGAAAAGCTGTTTTGGAATCAACCTTTTCAAGTGAAACTGCGTTTACCTTTCTTTACTTGCTGTGAACTACTACATGCAGTCAATCTGCATATCTGCGAAAAGAAAGACATTAGCCTTCCAGCTGTGATATATTTTATCCTTTTCCCGTACCACTCACTTCATTACATCTGTTACAGTTCACCCACAACTGGAGATTGTAATATATCTATTAGTTATCCTTGGGCAGATATCCACTTTAAATATGCTTCCAGATTTTACAAAAATATTCTGTAAACATATCTGAAACATATGAAAGACCTTTCTCTGGAGTAAACCACTCTATCTTAAAAAAGGCTACCCAGGGTCAGTATTATTCATAACTTTCCTAGAAGCTATTAGAGTGCAAAACAGTGTCCTAAACATTTTTTATGTACCTTTTTGATGTGAGGCTGACGCAGGGTATAAGCAGGTCACTTAGTAGCAAACACTTCAGCATGTACATGTGCAATAATGGGGAAGAAGGTTAGTGTAAAAAAATAATAATAGTTGTGTATCACAGACTAGTGATGCTAAAGCCTGTAATGTACAAGAATGATACTACCATTATGAATTATGAGAATCTGTGACACTCATGACATAAGTTTAAGTGACAGACAGTAGCAGTTGCTCTTTGGTACAGCATTATAGACAATGGTGAAGAAAAAGAGCTTAAAAAAAACCTGTGGCCAACTAGTTGTGATATAAATAACATTTTGTTATTTATGTTATCAGACAAGCAACAATGCACAAACAGTGTGCTACTAATAAAGTAAAATCTACTCATCTCCCTTCTAGGCAGTTCCTCACTCACTCTGGAGTTCCTTACTAATCCTCCTTTTTCTCAATGTAACCACTAATTCCCTATAATTCTCTGAAGTCTAGACAAATTAGACTTATTTTTACTTCTCTTAACAAAAAAAATAATTTTCTTGCCCGAGATTGATCTAACATGATCTATGAGCCCTTTGTTTTATGCTGTTTACTTCCATCTCTTTCATATTGTCAATATTTTGTAACTTTTTTCCTGATGGGGTAACACTTATAAATCCATATTAGTCTGTTACTTATTCTTTCTTGTCTTAAATGTAGTTAGCATTTATATTGCTCTACAATTTCATGTTGCCACTCATTTTTCTCTAACACCTTCTGTCTGATTGTGATTTTATACTCCAACGTTTTGGGAAGGACGTAATCTTTTTCTCTCCCCATTTCCTTCACACACACACACGTTAAGCTTAGTGAGATTTGTTTTCGTAAGCCTGCCTTTGCTTTTGTACTTAGCATTGGTTCCATTATCGAGTGAAACAGATATAATTTTGGATCTGTTTTGGGTGAAAGATAATTTTAAGCACATCTGCCTTCTTTGTGTTCTGTTAAGAAATTAAAAATCTTCTTTCTAAAGCAAAGACACAGGCTGATTTTAAGTCTTGTTTTGTCCCACTGGTTTGTGTTCAACAAAACACAGGATTCTTTCTTGTTTTCTCCTTCCCCCATTTTTTATAGTTTTCTGCTTAAGGTTAATGCTCTTTAAAAATTCATTATTCAGAACAGAATTCTAAAGCATTCTCAACAGTTTTTTGTCTTGGACAAAATTCCAGGGAGTTTTTGCACCTCTGACTGAGAAAACTTTCACTTCTGAGAGACTTGAATTCCCAAACTCTTGATTCCAGTTGATTTATCTTAATTTCTTGAAGCCTTCCCTTTGTAATTGAAAAAACGTGCATAATAAGACTAAGCAAAAATTTCAGGGTCTGTTCCAAATTTCTGAATAGTTATTTTGAAAGTTAATGCTTTTGATGTTTAATATTTATAGTAAAAACAATATATTAGCTGTAACCTTCCATGTTTACAAGAAATTGGAAGTATTGATGGAACATTTTTTTTTCTACTCTATCTTTCCACAGGAACTCCTTGGGGGGATTATCTTGCTGTCACAGCTGACTCATAATGAGCACAGGTGTGTGTGTGTGTTTTGTCTTTGACTCAGTCAGTCACAGATGTCATAGAAATCAAAATCTTTCAGTTGCAACTTGATTTAATAAAATACAATTACAGTACCATCAGCGTGGAGAAATCTCCCACACAGCCTGGTGAGCACCGTGGGGGGAATGTTTTTAGTGTGGTGCACAGTAAATTAACCACTAAGCACCCATTAATGCTAATGAGAGCTCCATGGTTAATTTCCTGAGCACTGTGCTGAAAAGATACTTGTAGGTATCAGTTTTAAGCCTGTGTACCATACATTTAGTCCAATAAAATGTACTGTAAAAAGTGAACAGACCATCTAATTCAACTGTTAAAGCTGTCCTTACAGTGTAACTCACACAAAGCAAGTTAGTCAATCAAAAATAAGGTTGATGCAGATTAGTAGGAGACACTTTCAAATACAGAGTAAACATATTTGCATACAAGAGGCAAATCAAGTACGCAAAAGGAAGACCAAAATATATTTTAAGACTGCGATCAAGGACCTCTCCTGCCCTGATAACTGTAGTCATCAGACAAAATGAGACAAGTTTCTAATGTGCTGCACAAAGCTGAGTCTGTCAGTTGTATATGCACCATTATTTTTATTGTTAATTCCATTTCCGTGGTGAAAGTCACTTAGCTGAAGTTTCTATTTTCTTTTCAACGATATTTTGAATGTTAATACTTCAAGATATAATGACAAATTTTAAGCGGAAGTTGCAGCTGTTACATTCTTAATGACGTATTTCCAACTCATGCTATAACAGCCATCTCTGATTACACCAGCATTAGCTAAGTCGTCCATAAGATGAGACAATGCTATTAAGCAACAGGATCAGATCTCGAGGAAATGTTTTGTAATTCCATTAAAATGGGATATAGTTTTTCTTCCCATGCATTGGTCAGGACGTGTAGGACACCAGTCCCACAAACCCTTACAATTTAAATAGCTTTAAATTAATAATAAAGGAAACACATTTCAAAATATCTTGCTTAGGTGTAGATAAATGCTGATTGTATTTATCTTTGTGCAAGGGTCATGTGATTGTAGTACCTTTGCCAGCTTGCCCTCATCTCCCCATAGTTAAGCTGGGGTTCCTTAATCCTTAGTCCTGAATGTATAACGATAAAAACCCTCAAATGTGATGCTCCTTTCCATGGACAATTCTACCACTGCTGAACACTTGTGGTGTTTTGGAACTGGCACTCCCATCCTCTAGCTCCTAGAAAATATTGCATCAGAGAAAGAGAGGTGGAAGCTTTTTAACATCTTTCTTTCATTCTTCTATTCTATTCTGTATTTCTTCAGTTACGTACACTACAAACAGGCTGGTTTTGTTTTCCTCCAGCTTATCATTTTTAGATATCACATCTTTAGTATCTAAGGTTCTCTCAGTGCAGAAAAGAAGTGCTACTATGGAATCTTCAGCAATGGCCCAAAGTACAAGCAAATCTGTAAATTTTATTATTTCTTTCTTATAGCATAGTACTAATCAATAATCACAACCACTATGCAGGTAGAGTATAAATGAAGACTCTCCCCCAAAAAACTTACAACATAACCTCAAGATAAATAGCTCAGTTGAAGATTTTTATTAGAAGCTTTGACATAGCTTCACTAGTGGGCTTCAGCTATTACATGCAACATTCTTTACTCATTGAAACTGGGAGAGTTCTGCAGCCTGCATTAAGTCTAGAGTAAAAATACCAAATAGCCAGATTCACTCAGATGTAAACTTGGACAATTAAGTCACCAACTCAAAGCTGTTTCAAAGACATCTAATTATGTTTAAATACACTTAATACTGTACAACTTGTCTATGAGGTACTAAGTAAAGATGTAATTTCAGTGGTATGTTGGTGCACTGGTTTTGGCAGGGAGAGAGTTCATTTTCTTCACAGTAGCTGGTATGGGGCTACATTTTGGATTTGTGTTGAAAACAGTGTTGATAACAAAAGGGTGTTTTCACTATTGCTGAGCAGGGCTTGCACAGCACCAAGGCCTTTTCTGCCTCTCACCCCACCTCACCAATGAGCAGGCTGGGGATGCACAAGGAGCTGGGAGGGGACACAACCAGGAGAGGTGACCACAAGTGGCCGAGTACCACATGGTATCATGCTCGTCTTATAGAGCTGGGAGAAAAAGAGGGATTAAGGGAGCAGACATTAGAGTGTTGGCATTTGTCTTCCCAAGTCAGTTACATGTGATGGAGCCCAACTTTCCTGGGGATGGCTGAACACCTGCTTGTCAATGGGAAGCAGTGAATTAATTCTTTCTTTTGCTTTTCTTTCATGTGTGGCTTTTACTTTACTTATTACACTGTCTTTAACTCAACCAATGAGTTTTCTCACTTTTACTGTTCTGATTCTGTCCCCCATCCCACTCGAGGGGAGTGAGTAAGAAGCTGTGTTGAGCTTAGTTGTGGGCTGGTGTCAAACTACATTAGTGAGATATACAATTAATATCATCCTGGGTCCAAAGAGGCATTTACATTAACCTTTAACATATATTTGGAGGTGCCCTATCTTTTAGAATTCAGAGCACAAATCCTGCAGCGAGAGTGTAAGCTCTTGATTTTCAGTGTTGTCTCCAAAAGGCTTTTTAAAAGGCTTGTTGGCTAGCAGCTGTTCATGGAATGAACCATCATGGTTTTATGCACATAAAGAATCCTTAGACTTCATATTAATGTCACCCCTTTTAAACTCAGTCACGCTATTCAGTTTCTCTAATGTGGAAACTTAGGGAAGCATTCGAAACTATCACTCTTTCTGTCATGGTAGAAGAAACATATATACAAATATTGAGCATGCAATTCTCCTTACCAGTTCCATCCCCCTCCCCCAGTCACATCTCTACTTAAGCTACTTCAATTGCAAATGAATATTTGCTAAATAATTGCATACTGAAATGCTGGCTTGAGACACCTTTATCTATACTACCATCTAATTGCTTACAAAATTTTCAATTAGGTGCTCTTCATTGTTTTAAATGTTCCCTCTGCCATATTGTTTCTCATACCTGCTTTCTAGTAAGTCAAGCACAATTCAACCAATCTTCCTTCCATTAAGCATGCACAGAACAGCTCCAGAATCTTACTTTAACTTGTCTTAAAATGATTTAAACTAGGGATTCAAGGCAATGACCAAAGCTACCAACTTTACCTTTAAAACACTGAGAAAAGTGTTCATCAGATTTTTGCTTTCAGATCAAAGCGATACAGTACACAAAGCATTTTAGCTACAATATTGCAAAGGTGCCCTCTGGGAAAAAGAGCCTAGATTTTCCATGTTAATGCTCATCCATTCTCTAGATTATGTTGCAAAGCAAAAATTCAGGATGTTAGTCACACTTCAGGTTTCTCACACCAGGTTAGATTTTTCCATGCCTACATGAAGCAAATGTCAGTTATATACCTAATCCACACATAAAGCTGATTCTCTAGGTCTGCCATAACAAGTATATGTGATCAAATAGAATTCTATGAGAATAAATACCAAGAAAAGTCAATATTTCTTGTCTGAAGTCCTATCTGTTTCTCAAGACTCTCCAGACCTAAAAAAGCAAAGTATAACTATTTTAATAAAGTACAGCAAACAGGTGCTGAAGCACAAAGTTGTGAAAAAAATATATCTGAGTGCAAGGAGTAAAACATAGATTATTCTTCCTAAAACAATGTATTTCCAGGATACTCTATAGAGAATACTAAATAGTTTATTTTGTTCAGAAGAATAAAAGGCAAAATAAAGACGTAGCAATTCTTCTGCAGGAAGCATAAACTCAGTGAAGGCTTGACTATTTCTTCATGTTATGCCATTTGATAGCAAAAAAGGAAAAAAAAGCTGGCACTTCAAACTGGCACTGTAGCTATCCATTTAAAACCCTGTATCAGATTACCAATACCATGTGATGTCTTATATAAAGCTGGATAACATTCATGATCAGTTTGTATCCAGTACAAAGCTCCTCATAAATAAATAGGGCTAGAGGCATGTTTTGATGGCAGAGGGCATCATACTGTTCTGTTCTTATTGAAAGATGGCCCTGGTTTAGGAAAGATATGTTTTGTTGGCAAAAAGTCTGCTATCATCTGGTTAAGTGGAAGGATGTTCAGACATGAAGCTGAAGCAAACATTTAAGCTTAATCTTGAAGGCAAGTGATTTACTTTGTAGCATTTCAAGGCTATTTATTTTACAGTACAGCAGCTTGTTTGCCTGGAATCAGTGTGACTCACAAAATCTTGTTAAAATGCAATATTAGGAGGAGGAAAGAGAAAAATTTTTAAAAAAAGGAAGAAAAAACAGAGCAAGAGTTAAGAGTTAGAAATATAAGTAGAAGAAGAATTAAGAATTTAAACAAAAAGAATGTTAGAGAACAAGAATATATCAAGTAAACATAAATTTATCTTCCACTTGAACGCTTTAATTGAGCCCTTGCTTACTCTGGCCAGCAGTTTCTCTTGCAAATAGCTTCATAGGCATCAGTGGGACAATTTCTGAGAGTTACTGCATTTTTATGTCACTTAGAAGTGGACTACATAGTCTTTCAGATGATAATTAACAGAAATGACTACAAAGTAGTCAGAAGGAAGAGAATATATATTCTATAAACTCAAATATCAGAGTACCAAAAATAGAGGCTAGTATTAACCACTGGGAACTTAGAATTAATCAGTCTTTTAATACATTTGGATTTATTCCACACACAAACACACAAATATTATTTTGGTTGCTATTTCACCCATTATTTTTCTATAATAAAGTTGATTAATTAAAGGAAATTCTAAGTCTTCTTTGGTCCCTTCCCACCTGTTCCCCCCAAGTACACCTCTTTTTTTTACACTAATGCAGGGAAAACGTAATGCAGCTACTATTTTAAATGGAAAAAACTACTAATCTGTGAAGATACTACTTAAGAAAATACAAACACTCAATGTTGCATCTTTTATCAATGCTTTGAGCTGTTAGTTCCTACAGCGACCTGATCAGCTACCTTTTTCATGTTACACAAACATGCATAAGTCTTTATCTATGAGTTTAGCCTATCAATATCATTTTGTGAAGACATTTTCACTGAATTATCTAGCTCCTCATAAAATTTGTCAGTAATGTTACAAAGAATCTAACTTTGATATCAGCCTCAGCTCAGGAGACATTAGGTAGTCATTCATTCTCAAAGTCAGATTTCTGGTAATACACACATACAGCAATGACCACCTTAAAATTGATCTCATTTGAAAGATATGTTGCATTTCAGATTTCTGTGTTGATATTAGACGTTACAAGACATTTTCAATATGCACTAATCGCCTGCCTAGTCTCTCACATTTTTTCTTGACTTAGCTTGTTCTATGCGAGAGTTTTGCTGTGCAAATGGCTTGCTGTAGCAACACAGTGAATCAATGGCAGAGCACACGACAGCTGAGGAGCTGTTTTTCCATTTTCACCAACCGGTGGTGGTGACACGATCCTTAAAAGGGGCTCCTCCAATGTACACGTTAAAGATGTGTCTGCTGCTGCAAGTCAATGGCCAGCAGCCATCACCTCTTCGTCGTTTGTATGTAGGTGTGACAACCTCCATCTGTCTCTGTTGTTTGTCCCCAAGCAATCGCAGGATTTAGGGGAAACATGTAGGTAGATGGAAGAAAGACGTAAAACCTGTACGAAGGTTGAATTACTCTCTCCTCCACACTGATCACACTATTAACTGTTGGAATGGAAATACAACAGACAGAAGAAAAAGACTGAGAGCAGGGAGAGGGACAAGTGAAATAATCCCACACAGAGTCCATTGCTGGCCATATTGATCTCAGTCACATGCAGAAGTTGTGCTGTGAGGTTCACATGTGAGGCTGTCAAATATGAAAAACTACTTTTCCTAGCACTGAAGACTACCAAAAGAACAGATTCTGAAGTTGTTGGGCTGCTTACTGGCTTTGGCTAAAGAAACTAATTGAGATTAAAGAAACTAATCAAGCTCTGTCTATGAGTCTCCGTGCATAGAAACAACTGATTCCAGCTAGTTCACAGCCACCCCCTCCACTTTATTCAATGCTTGAACTCCATGTCGTTAGAGAAGAAAGAAAGTAAACGTAGGAGAGTCGTATGTGTACAGGGTGCCTTTCATTTTTTAGGCAGGACCCGATGATATCTAACAAAATGAGAAATGGAACCAACGAAAATTTGAGGTCTTTAAGCAAAAAGACCTGTAATCAAAAGAAGATAATATTATACAAAACTCTCACAAAAGCTTTCTACAAATACATTCATTTTACTCTCTTAACATTTGCTACTCCAGTATTTGCAGTTTTTTGACATTTGCTTTTTTTATTTTTCAAACAATTTTATTATAATTTGAATATTTTTATACATTCTCAATTTTATATATCAGTCTACAAGAAAAAAAGAGGAAACAAAATATATTATTTCTAAAATAGTGAAAAGGAGCACAAATGACAGTGTATTATACTGTCTGCTCATAAATGAAATGCAATTATTTTCCTTCTGTTTTGACTAGGAGCAGTTATTCAGAATTTAAATATGCTTCCTGAGTGCACAAACTGAGCTTAACTTTTAGAAGAATGCAGCTGTAGCTATATTATATATTTGTAAAAAAATCCTATTCTGCCTACCACATTTACCTCTATTCTGCCTACCACATTTGATTAATTTATCACTACATCCTTTTATTTAGTGTTCAATATTGGAGAAATTCTTTGATTTTGTAAGGAGCAGATATGAAGAATGATTCAGTTGCAACAGAAATGAGACCAAGTCACTCCTAGCATGTATAAAGCATATAGTAGTGTATTAACAATAAAAATAACTTGCAAGACAGAACAATGCATTGGCATTAAATAATATGTGCAGACATACTAGAAAAGAAAATTGTTGGAGAAGCAGAAAGCTGCAGATCATCCATCAGGCTATGCTCAGAACCACTCTAGGAGGTCCCAGGTGTGGTTCACAGTAACCTGTTTGTGGGACCTTCAAAAGTCACAGGTGATCTAGCAGCAATGAATGGTATTTCAGCACACAAAAGGAATTGCTGGTTTCCCTAATGGATCTTACAATGAGTGACATCAGTGGAATCCCCCAGCAGGTTAGAGGTGGTGAGATTGGTCCTTCTAAAGATCAGAGTCAAACATGCTAGACACATGAGGACAAAGTGGCTAAATCCATTGGTCAGTCCCTGGAAAGTCATGGATAGGGAAAGCTCGGTAATCTGCTTGTAGATGACCCCAGTCTCCTGTCTCATGTCCCCAACGACAGTTTGAAAGTTCTGCAAAGCTCTTTAGACTTACAGTTCCTCTAACAGAAGTGTGAATTCAGCCAAGGCCAGATAAGGCTGACTCTGTAACATTCAGGGTAATGAAAAATCCCCTTGGTTGTGTGCATTTCAGATGCAACCCTGCAGATGCCAGGGTAGATGATGACAGTCTTGTATATTGGCTTGGCTGGTAATCAGGTACTGTCTAGGGAAGGGATATGATGATGATCCACAAGGGAGGGCCATCACATAACACTTGTCTCTACCATGCCTCACAGTTGAGAGATTTAGGCTGCATATCCTTGATAGGCACAACCTTGCTATTATGTGCTTCCATCAGCTCAGTCCCCGGGCTCTTCTGTGATTAACTGAATAATTCCATTTGCAGGACAAGATACCTAGCTCCACAGTTCTGGGGCACAGCACATTACTGGCACTGAAGTTAGGATAATCACAGCTGAATCGTCATGTAGCTTGTCTACATGATGACACAACACCTCAGGTCCTTATTTGCAGAGGGCTCAAATCAGAAACTCAAACACTGCAATAACCTCAAAGCTAATCTTATCATGTAACAAAGAGACTTTAGGGGGAGAAGATTACAGCTTTCTTCTGGCAAACTTGGATAATAACTCTATTGTTGTACTGAACTTTGGCTATGAACTCTGTAAAGCAAAAGAAAGAAAAGCAAGTAAAAAATAAACACTCAATAATATCCTGTCTCCTCTGTGACATACCTCTGTACCAGCCTCTGCTCTCACCTTAAAATTTATAAGTTGTCTTTTACAAATAAAGAGATACTGCAGCTTTTATGGTACTTTTGAGAAGATACTTCATCCTCACACTGACTGACAGCAGAGAAAAGCAACTTAGAAAACTGCATTTTCATGGAGTAGGTGAGCAATAATCTATCAGAAACAAATTGTGATACTGCCACAGCAAATAGAGGAAAAAAAATTCAGAACCGTCACACAGCTAATTCAAATTGAAGGGTATTAAACAGGATTTGGCCACAACTAGCTTGCACATTTTTTACACTGCGTTCTTAAAAATATTCCTTCAAGATGTGCAACTATGAGGCTAAATTGATGAAACTCTTCCAGATATCACAAAAACAAAGAAAAATAAATTGTTTGGGATGTGAAAGATGATTGCAAAACACTGTCATGAGATTTTCAAATTTAACTAATGTGTTTTATTATTAAATTCAGGGCTGAAAGCATACACTTTACTTCTCAAAAAATGCCTATATGTAGTTTCACCATTGCAATTTGGGTACCTGATCTTCAAAAGTGCTAAGTATTCAAGAGTGTTAAAGATGAATGAAAAAGTCAAATATACAAACCACACATGAGTATTTGTATATGGACTTCTACATACTTTCTTCTCAAGGCCAAGTTCACAAGTAATATATTCTAGATATATATTTTATAGTTTGAGTTTTTACTGCAAACCAGAAACATCAAATTTAAAATGGCTGAACAAAAAAATAAAATTTTTCCTACTTCTCAGTCATGAATATGCTATCATAATATCTTTTAATTTTTATTATACAGGTTTATTTCAATATTATAAAGAAGCCTTTTCTAGACACGAAACTGTCGCTGATTATTACTTTTTTATTTATGAAATGATAAATTCTCCCTCCCAGGTGTTCATTCTCATCCTGCAGAAATCTGATTGGCAGGTATACCCACACCAGAAACTATCCCTGTTATCCCAGGTGTATGATGTAGAATACATTAACTTTTCTCTTGATCATGGTAATAAGAGCACAGACTGCAGTCTTGCTATGTAATATGAGAAGTTATATAGGTGATCTATCTTTCCACAGAGGGTTTAAAGAGGCATGATTGCTTTCTATAGAAATATTTTTTAAAGTCCTTTTTAACTGTTAGGATTATACATGTTGAAAAATTATATTTTTAGAAAAGGGTGTGTTTGAGTCTTAATTGTCTGTTTGGAATTTGCCACTAATTTGATGTGACTAAAACCAAACTGTGAGGTTCATTTCATGCTTTTCTGTAAAAGGTGCAAAAATTTTAGAGAGGCAACCTCATGATTTCATGAGATAAATTATCAATAATGAATTTTCTTTGTTTTCGTGATATCACATCTATGGATTGTTAGGTTCACAAACATTCAAAGGACTTAAAAAATTGCAAGTGTCCAAATGTTGCATTTGTATTGCTGTTCTGCTGATATAGAAGGCAAAATTTCTTGTTCAATAGTAGCCTCTTCTTTTTCCCACATCACACAGCACCAATGAAGTCAGCAGGGATGGGATGTACCTCCCAGCTCCAGGCTGCAGGCCGTGGGCCAGCCAGCAAGCTCCTGCAGCCAAGGCTACATTTATTGCACTCTGTTTTACAGGGGCCATTGCCTTACAGGGAACAACTACTGCTTCCAGTAGAACAGGAGCTCAGGTAGTGAGAGTTGACATTTTTCAGAAGAAATGGTTCTCCTGTTTTTATCAAATATCTTGATACTAGCAAACAAAGCTAGCAAGCTTGTTCCAAAATGAAGCTTGCAGGCTGAGAGGAGAGGAAGAACATTTACAATATGGAATTGATCCATTTTAAGCGTTCTAGTTGGCAAATGTGTTAGAGGCAAAAAAAAAATCAGAGTCTGCAATAGATAATCTGGCACAAATCAGAAACAATATTTTGTAGGTGGGCCCAGCACAAAGCAAGGTCCATTAGGCTCAAAGGACACTGCAACAGAACAATGGAAGCAGACAGGAAGTCTGCACTAATAAATATGCCCATTGGGCCAGTGCCACTGCCTAGCATGGCATAGATACATACAGAAGGATTATACACTAAATGGTGCAAACACAGTCCAGTCCATCTGTCATAAACATTAAGTCCAAAGGCCACAGGTGCAGATGGCACTAAAAAGTAAAAATTACACCCAGACGGAGACCACTTCATGTAATATGGAGAAGAAAAAAACAATCCAGCAAAACAAAACAAAACAAAACAAAAAAAATTCCAGTGATTTGTTTCCAATCAATAAATGTTCTCAGAATGTCCTTGGCAATCTCTGCTTCTTCCTCTCCCGCTGTCATCGTACATGCACAACATACATTTTACTTCACAAAAGTACTTTGACCATTCAGGATCATTTTTTATTCAGTTAAATAGATCTACCAGATATTTTGACAAAAAGTAAATAGTTTAAAGTAAGATTCAGTCCTTCATTCTAGTATGTGGAGAACAGAATGTGTTTTGTCTTTGGAGATGGAATGTTAGACTCCAGGTATGTTTTCTTTGACGAATGTGCCCATACTAAAAACCTTAATAAAAAAAAAGGATAATGTGCTTTCCTCTCTCATAGTCCAGATAAATAGAAAGGAAAGTTGCATATTGTTAAGTTCTAAAAACCAAAGAATTTCTGCTCTTTAGTAATTTTACATAACACTTGCACATGACACCGATTTCTCATACCGAAGTATCTTTAATACATTCATAATATATCTCTGCAGATTATGTACATAAAGGTGGCTAAACATCACAGAACATACCTTATTATAGTAGGATTTAATTCACTGCAGTTTTCTTTCATAATCACCACAGACTAGTAAATGAAATATCCAGGGCTAAATTGGAACAGACCCCCAAAAAAGGGTTCTAAGAACAGTCTATCCAAGTGAAACAAATTCTGAGATTAAATATTGGCACTTCAAGATTTTTTCTTTATCTACCAAATCAACTGTATCTCAAGCCTGTGGAAGTCAGAATTACAAGTTTGTCCTTTTTCAGCCTTTTGCAGTCTTTGATGCAGTTGTAGAACTTGTACAAGCACTTCTCAAGTTGTCATCTGATTGAAGGAAGGATGCCAATTCTTTAGCAGCACTTACAAAAGAGCTTTAAAATTATAACCAAATGCTAGTGTCTTTGATGGGGTGTTAGGTAGTGTTTAACAGAGAAAGAAAAGCCATCCAAGAATATCATCATATTCCAACTGTATAATCCCATTGAAATTCTTGGCAACCCCTGTTTTGTTTCAGAAAAAGAAGTGGTTTCATTGATATCAATCTCCTGAACTTTTTCTCGCTACAAGAATAAATATTGTCTTTCCATCTTAGACAGCATTGTGTATTGTACCTCACTCACTTTGCTCATCCAAGACCTCCAGATATCACTGAAGGTAACCCTGATGCCTCTGAGATAGCAGTAGCTATAAGATTGTATAAGCAAGTGTATAGGATGTGCTGCATTTTCTCTTCCTTCTTGACAGAGTTTTTGTAACTGGGCAGCAGACACTGCAATCACAGGAATCATTATGCCTGCTGTTTCTTTGTTGTACTTGCAGCCAAGTACTCTAAAGATATAATAGTACAGAAATGAATCAACTGAACATTATTTCCAAAATATTAAAGAATCATTCAAAAAAACCCAAGTTGTACAGTTTTTAATTTTCAAGAGGTACATCCCCACTAAGCAAGGGTTTGAGTATGGTGTCTACAAGAGATAACAATGGGCAGCATCAATGTTATTTTCCTAATGTCTCAAATTTAAATCATTTAGAAAAGGGTTTTTTGCTTGTTTTTTTAAGATCAAAAGGTGTAAATGTGACTTTGAAGACCTATTTCTTTACCTTATACCAAAGGACTGTAGTGTTTCAGCTGTGGGGTTTGCCTTCCAGCTGTGGTGGGATCCAGTGTCTCATAACCAGAGCACATTCCCATTTAACAGCTGACTACCTGAAGTTATCTGGGTTAACCATGGATTAGAAGTAGGGACTCTTCTATTATCCAGTTTCTAAGTGTTTATTCCACACTGATGCTCCAATGACGGCTGTGACTACAGCTGCTCCTACTTGTTCTGCTCGCCCTGTCCTCAGTGACCAGGAATGACAAGAAAAAAGTTCCTCTCTCATTGACAAAGTCTGGTGGTGCAACTGTGTGCACACGAGACCTTGCTCTGCCATGTATTAAGTCAGCCAACCCTCATACAGCCACCACAAGAATTAATAAATGTGGTGCCATACCCAGCCTTCCAACAAGGCTTACTTATCACGGCCACTGTGGTGACATCTACTCACAAAATATTAGATTACTCATTTCCTATTAGCACAGAACTTAGGCAGAGTGTGGTCCCATTTCCATTCATATGCTATAACCCCCAAGCAGCCCTAAGAGATGGCTTCCTGTTCCAGGATGTATGGAAGGAACTTACAGAGGTTTCAACCACCTGTCACTAGCCATTATTGCCCATTCTCTTATTTCCTTATCACCTTTTGTGCTACTGTGCTCCAATAGCAATAACTAAGGATGATGCTATTGGTGTTAGGATTCAGAAAAGCAATGGAGCTGCTGCCTGCGCCCCACCTGGAGTTAAATCCAACTGGACATGCTAAAACTATGCAAACATGAACAGAAAATAAGAAATTTTTGAGAGATAACAAAGTGAGAAGGCTGGTTTTTGGAAGGAGACTGAAGCAAGAAAGAGTTAACCAGAGAGATGAAAAAGAATATCTTAAAAAAAAGCTATTAGAAATTACACAAGTCCTGTAAGCAGTGCATCCTGCTGGGTAGTCCTGCGTTTCCTCAGCCCAGGCTGAGTCAGGACTACAGACCAAACTTGTAAGCATATAATGCAAATATCAAACTTGCTTCTGTAACAAGGAGGAAGCGAGATGGGCAGAGGTATTTTTCTTGGCCTAACAGGAGAACATCTGGACAGGACAGATTGAACATTCTGGCACAACTACAGGACTGATTACATTGGTATCTTCCCAGCCACTTCCTGGTATCTTTCAGAGTATAAATCCATAGAGTAAAAGATTGATTACCATGTATTCTACATTCCCAAGTAGAGGTTTTTTACCAATGACCCAAGAGCCTTCATGGTTCCTTTCCTTTTACTTTCAGCTCCCAGTCCTCACTGTTAATCATGTTGATTTGGCATAAGGAAAAGGTAGACTTACAAATATCTGTTAATCACTCTCTTTGTTCTACTATTTAAACTTCCAAGCAAAAATGCATCAGATTTCTTTTGATTTCCTTAACACAGTTCTTTCTTCCTTAGCAAAAATATTCACATGAAATTTCAGGTAAAAAGAAAAAAGCAGAGCACAAGCATCATCAAGTCAAACCAAGGCACAGTTCAGAATCCATGGGCCATCACTTCCCTAGCAACAGCATTCACCACCTTGGCCAGACAGCTGTACTCAGTAAATTTCCAACATTCCAGGAGCAACAGCAAGAACTACTCTGCAGGAAGAATCCTCCCAGCAGACAAAAGAGGTTCAGAGATAAGCCCTTAGTTTACATCTAGAATGCCAATTATTTTATATTTTTCATTACTACTCATGTAAAAACAATACTTTTGCCCTTATGAATTAGTAAACTAGTATTTAATTACTACTGTCTAACTTGAAGGAAATCTCTTGCAACATTTAGAGTTTCATTAGAGCTCCTTAAAAACCCAAACTCCTCTGATGCATATGAATGGGTGAGCTTCTTTAGGAGGCATGAGACACTAATCACTTACAAGGAAAATGTGATTTCAGAAGTTGTAACACTATTATTTTCTCATGATTGTTCTGCCTAAAAATGATTTTTTTACCTGCAGGCATGTCTTCTCCAGATTAAACAAGCCCTGCTTTCTCAGTTTCTTCACAGGACATATGCTCCTGCCTCCAACCATCTTGATGGTACTCTGCTGAACTTGTTCCAATAGATCAACTTCTGTCTTGTATGGAGTTACCCAGAACTGGATGCAGTGTTCTAGATGTGGCCTAACTAGTACCAAGTATAAGGAAATCACAACTTTCTTTGCTCTACTGGTAGTCTGCTGTTGACACAGCTCAGTGCTTTGTTACCCTTCATCACTGTCAGCATACAATGTTTAACCCACTGTTCACCAAGACACCTAGGAAGTTCCTGAACAGGGTGGACTTCTGGACAGTCCCCTGAGGAACTCATACAGCAAGGCAGAGTATGAACCATTGGCCACTACTCCTGGAGATCGATGATCCATCCAGTTTTCTACTCACATACCAGTCCATCCATCTAGTCCATAACTACATAACTACATTGCAACAATGTGAGGAGAAATTGTGGGAGATTGTGCTGAAAAACTTGCTTAAGTCAAAGTAGATGACATCTCCTTCTCCCCTTAAACATGAATCCAGTCAACCCTGTCATCTCATTGTAGATGCTACTGTGTTGGTCAAGAATTAAAATCCATGCTCCTCCACTTTTTTGTAGGGGAACGTGATATAAGTATACCAGGTATAAGCATTCATATTCTCCGTGGTCATCTTTGCCACAAACATTAAGATACCAGAAAATCTTTACTCATATATTTTCTCTGAAGTAGCATTAAATCTGCTAGCAAAATGGAATATTTCTGACACATGCGATCACATGATTAACACTTCTATAGGAGCACTACTAATAAAATTATTACCGAGAAAAATAGATAAAATATTTCTGTGAGTCAAGTTCATGGGAAATGTGTTTCAGTTTCATGCTGTTTAAAGCTGCAGTTAGTATTTTTTCATACTTTTTTCCATATTTCATCTCATTTTAATTAAATGTTTTCTTAAGTTTAACAATTTAATTTCTGGAAAAAAATAATGTCCACATTAACTTGATGAGATCATAAAATATATTAATGAGCTTCTAAGTATTATTTTCCTGCAGAAATTTCATAATGTTCTGTACACATTCATATGCATATATAGATATAAAATATGAGTGTATTGATAAAAATATAATAAAAATCTATAAAGAGTTTTCAGAGGAGCACATTTCCTTTTCTAGACCAACACAACCCCCCCAAAGAATAGTAAAAGAATGTATTTAACTAGCATTGCTGTTCGTTGTATCGTTACAGCTTTGGGAAAATCTAGTGCATACGATTGAAACTGAGACGTGCTGCTAGAGTAAAAAAGGAAAAAGTAAACCTTGGGAAAAGGAACAAATAAACATACTTGTTAAATATTTTCTACTCTGTGAAGCCTATTCTTAATAACTCCTTGCACTATATTGAGTGATCACAAATATATACTACAGATCTTGATGTGTTACAAAGTGTTAATAGAAGAGTTATTCTGTCCAGTAGAGCCAAACATAAGATTCAATTTTAGAAGAGACTTGTTGAAAACATAAACATCTTCTGAAGTGACTTTGCTTGTTTACAGTTGGTAGTGTAAATATTAAACTCTTAGAAATACATAGATGTAAGAGAAATAACTGAGAAATTTTCTAGGAAAACGGAGTCATTTTCAGAGTTTCTAGAAATCCTTAATACCACATACACCTCAGATTTAATGTTGACATTATAAAGGCTACTGTTCCTCAGCTTTAGGTCACCCCATGTTGTCGGTTGGTTGCTTCTTTTTCTGTTCCCAGGATATGTAAGGCACTCAACACTTGTATCATCTCTCTGTGGAATTCAGTGGGAAGCAAAGAATAATAATGGAGTCTAAAGTTTGGTCTTGACATAAAAGAGAGTGAAGAAATGAAAAAGAAAAGCCTAGTATTGACTTGACCTACATAGTGAAAAGGACAGGTAGCAAACTCCCAACAGAACTCCTGGATAGAGTGAAAAACACCCAAACCAAGCTATACCATCCAATCTAATATAATCGGGGAAAATCACCATTTCTGATCTCTAAAGCATATTAGAAATAAAGGTGCCCTATAGATAGGATTCAGCAAAATGATAGAACCATCAAAAAAGAAACTGTTATATTGACATTTTCTTGTGATATATGTCTATGTTTCCCAGAATTATACTGGTTCCTTAGGCTGTCCTTTAATTCCTGAAATGGGTGAAAAATCTATTTTTTTTTTCTCCCTATCAAATGGTTGAAATTAGAGTTTATTTGCCTGCATTTATCATTTGAATTTATTGGCTCCAATTTATTTAAGTTTATTTTGCAATCTCCAGGTTGCTAACGTAATTACTGGTAAGGAGCCTGAATTTATTCAACTGCTGGTGCAAATGCCACAGTTTCCTTGTTTATATGAAGAGATTTTCACTAGCGCTGCAATCTTGGTCACTGATCACCACTGACTGAATCAATGCTATTCCCATCTGGACACGAGCCCACATTTTTTTGATACCTGCTTAAACAGAATACAAAGCTTTATAGCTGAATGACAGATACCTTCACATCAGGTAACATAAAGATGTTGGTAATCACCCCTGTACCCATATGCACTAAGAATGAAGACTATATCCCTGACTTAAACAAACATAAAACGTGGCTATATAATGGCAGGATAATTTAACTATGCATATTTTGTAAGGAAGAATTTTTACAAACCGCAAAAGGAGAATAGATCAAAAACATCAGAAGAGAAGGAAAAAAATGAGAATATGATTTTCCTATATGTATGAGTGTAATACCACAATCAAGAAAATATCAAACATTAATCAATGAGAGACTGGGAACTTCAGTGATAAAATAAACCTTCAGTTTTTTGGTCACAAACATCTTGGCTGCAACCTTCTATCTTTGGTCTGGATACAGATAAGAATAGCAAACTTCTAACATAGCTTTACACTTGACTAAACATGTTTTCAGCAACCTTATTTTGGTCTGAATTTTGGGGATTTGTATTCCATATGTTACAGAAAAAAAGCGAAAAGAAGCAGACCAGATGTTAATGAAATTTAACAAACAAACTTAATCGAAGCAAGAGTCCACTTGAACTTGTGGACTTCAACATTGACTGGCTAATACCAGAGCACTGAGTATTACAAATAGTGCCTTAATTTCAACCTCTGCACTATCTTCAGGAAAAGTATTTGAGGAGAAGGGCTCCCTCCCAACAATAACTAATTAAGAGAATGTGTTACTGTAATTGAGCACTTCCACCGTGGCTCAGGTAAGCACAACTTCTCACACCCTTTTTAACCAACAAAAAATGAGAGTCATGTGTAAAAGGCAATTGGAAAATATTGTTTGGCAAAATGGTACGGACAACAGAAGTTGACATGGGAAAGAAGGTGGATTTGACTTTTGCATCCTATTTTTTCAAAACGCAATCAAATCCAGGAATGAAATCAGTACTGAAAGTTGTTTCTACAACTTAAAAGAAGAACTGAACTGAACGGAATTAAGTCCAATCTTTATGGTAAAAATTTGGAATCATAATGGAAATTGTCATTGGACATGCCATCACTTTGTATGCCGCACTATTATATTGGATCCTGGGTTATGAAAGAAATGAGATTCTTTCTAAGCTTACTTTGCCCCAGGGAAAAAAAAAGCATTAGTGAAACAAGTCTATAGAGCTCCTGGTCTCACCACTGATTCAAACACGAGTACTTCATTGGCTTCACTAAATCCAGCACTTCACGCTACACATATAAAGGGAGATATTTACACAAAAATCCATGGGTTGGAAGACCTGTGTGTGATGTTACAGAGAGAATTGTAGCAAAAACATACCACGGGTCAGATATGCAACAGCAGTTTAGAACATCTCTCTCTCCTTCCCACCTCAATTTATAGTGCTGACGGTTGCTACAGTTATCAGGGAATCCCTCCCCTTCAGTAATCCTCCCTTTAAAGTCCTTGGAGCTTCCTTCACACTAATGGCACACAGCACAAGTGCCTGTGAGAAAGGGTTGCAGAGTCTCTCTCTGGTTCCTGTCGCCTTTAAGAGCATGATAAAGCAAATGAGAAGAAAGTATGATTTTCAAAGGTGTTGGATTCTTTCCAATGCCTCCATAATCAATTTAAAGAAGCACATGAAAGTTAAGCAGAACACGTGAAGAGGATTTTCAAGAATATTTACTGGTTTTGTAGTTCTAGTCTCTTTAAAGGTATGGGAAATTTCTCCCTAAACTCATAGACAGCAGATGTAAGTTAGTATTAGAATCAAAATAGAACATGATCTCTTTTACTTGGTGATAACTTTTTTGAAATTCTTTGATATCCAACAATTACAATTTAATAGCAAGCTACTTTTCAAAGTACTTAGTTAAAGTGCAAAGAAACAGAATGGGGACAGGCAGGTTACTCTTTCTAGATCCACAGAAAGCAGCTTGAACAGAAGCTTTTCAGAGAGGAGATTTTGCAGCTAATATATATTGAAGGATCTTTTCATGCACAGACTATAGGCAGTGATTCTTTTCCTTGCTTTGAATCACAAAAGGAAACCACGAGCAAACAATGGCTTTAAAAAGTGAAACAAAAGATAATTCAACTTTATAGAGAGAGTCTGTTTACCTCCCCACATCCCCCTGCATATCTACATATATACACAAAGAAAATACTTTTAAACAACACAGAAGGATAATTATCAAAACTTGTTACCAAAAATGAGAAAAATTATGTGGTTACTTTAACTTCAAATATTTGAAAACTTGTTCCCTAAAAATTATCCTTCCTCCTACTGGGACATTTTTTGCTACATAGCCATCAGCTAGGTGTATTTATCACTGCAATATATGTCATAAGTATTACACATTGGTTTCAATAATGATTCCACCAAATAAGTTTTCCAGCGTCTGTCTGCAAGCTATAACATGCAACAAAATGTGTGTTGTTGCTTAAATTGATCTGTTTAAGCTGCGTGACATTATCATATTGTCACAAGTATGTTGAATCTATCTTTCGAAGAGAATAGGAATATTGGCTCTAAATCATTCTAAGCCTTTACCCCATTTTAAAGGAAAAGTTAAATATCAAAAGTACAGAGCATAAATACACAAAGCCTTGGTACTCTGCTTCCATTTCAGCACTCTGCACTGACCTCTACTGGTTTCTTCACTGCAGTGTTCATGAATATGAAACAGTCTACTTCTATTGAACTTTTGCACTCTTTTCTTCAAATTCGGGGACAAGGTCAACTGTATCCCACCCTGCTAACTTCTCCCTGACTGAAGGTCATAAAAAGATCAAGCTTCCAACTGTTGGTGGCAGTTTAGTGAATATGACACTATGAAAAATCATCTGTTAAAAAAACATACCTAAGAGTACATACTGCTATAGAAAGGTATTAAATCAGAAAACTCTATCTTAACACATTTATTATGACTAATTTGTCACATTTGTTTAATTTAACCGCTATCTCAGATCTTTATAAAATCTTGGGGTTTATTATATAATTCCAAGCATCTTACCCATGATGAGGACCAGAAGTACTACTGCAACACAAATACCAAAGTTGTGAATATAAATTTAACATCTTTAATCATCACCATTTGACATATTTCTGCTTCACAGAACATGCTTCTCTCTAGAAGGTTCTTCAGTACAAATATTTGCTTTAATTAGGGCAGAGCTTGCAGCTTTTTTAACCACACACCAGTGGATCAAAGTACAGTAGCAAGCTTGGCAATATAAAAGTATCACTGTAAACGTTTTGTCAAACCAAAGTCACTACCCTGTCTTACTGAGAGGAGTGATGCACTCACCACACCTTTTATACAACTAAATTAAGTTCAAACCATCCATTTTTTAACTGATCACAAGAAAACCCAAATGTCTAGTTCTTTATGTGCCTTACAGTAAAAAGCAACTCTAGTTAGTCATAAGTAAATGAGCAAACTTTTCCATTCTCATTTACCAAATAACGGTTTCGTTGTCAGCAAACCCCAAAACTTTCCAATTTTAAAAGCGTATTTTTAGATTTCTTTGTTCTGCAAGTCTTTAAGTACGAATAACAGTTTTACATATAATGAGAACTTCATTTCCTCTCACTGCTCTACCAGTGACTCCAAACAAATTTTCTTAATTTTCAAGTAACCTATACTGGCTGGAAAGATTTTTGAGCACAAAGACACTGAAGCTTTGTTGTTCTGTTGGTATAGATAGTAAAGCACATCACATATTGTTAATTCAGTTTCAGAACAGCAAGATCCCTGTTATTCATGAAGCTATTTTGTGCAATAAAGCATTTTGCTTTCATTTTTCATAAAAACCTCTTTAGATCCTGAATATAAACAAATCAGGCAGATATTCAGCATGTATCTTTTATATATTATACTGTATAAATATCTGACTCTGTGACTCTGACATCCTTTTTTCTTTTTCAAATCATCTTCTCCGACTTGTGGAACACTCGTATTTCTCTGCCTTCTTTTACCGCTGCTGAAGCTCACACCACTCCACGCTGTCAGTGCTTAGAACCCCGAGCAGCACCCTGGGGAAGCCCTGGGGAGCCGGTGTGGATCAGGGCTCCCCAGGCAGCCCGGAGGTGCCGGTCCCCCCGCACTGCCCCGGCGCTGGCCAGTAGAGGGAGGAGAAGGGGTGCCCGCACTGCCCGCAGCCCCCAGGGCACCGCACCTCCTCTGCTCTGAGGAGGCACCGCACCCCCTCTGAGCACAGCGACAAGCGGCAGCCTCAGCTCCGCTGTCTGTGATGAAAACCCACACCTGGTCCTACCCAGAGAGCGCAATGATACTGGTTTGTGTCTTTTTTCCTTCTTACCTTCACTCAGTGATTGAGGATGGATGTCCACAAGGTTGCTGTTGCCTGGTCTTGCTGGGTTTGCCACCACTCCGGTACTCACACTGCTGCTTGTAGGGCTTGGATGAACAACTGGATCTGATCTGCTTATTCTGTTCTGTGTTAGAAAGAAAACATTTTGGTGTTCTGTCACTAGAAGTGGGCCTTTGCTCAATGAGCAAGTACATAATCGTTCTGAGATTTGCAAATCAGCATTTTTTCCTTAAGTGGGAAATAGAAAATCCTGTTAAGACTTCCTATAACTTACGAAGGACTGAAAGACATTGATTGTCACTGAACAAGGTGTTGACTGGATCACCATGAGACCATCTTCTTTCCGAGAGGCATTTTAAAACAGTACTTTCAGTCAGCTCTGTGCAAAGTATTCCACAACAGCCCAAATAACTTTTTTCCTTACCTCTGGTATCCCAGTGAGGTCACATTCTGTTAAAAACATCCTGTCAAGCTTGGTACAAAAGGGCTCCAAAGAATCAGAATGCAGAAGCTATGCAACTTGCTGACTAACTTTGCTCTGTGTTATTTACCAACCACACAAAGAAAATGCTGTCTATTCAAAACACAGTTCAAAACTCTCTTCACAGAAAGTGAGTGAACAAACAGTCCCATGTCCGATGCTGTAGTCACATCTCCCATGAGGCCCGGTGATAGCTCTGGGGCATGGGACGGAGTGACACCACTAGCAGTCACTACAAGGCACTTTTGTAAACAAGTTGTGTGTGTGTGCAGAGGAGGAGGAGACGGGTGTCACTCTTTCTCGGTCTTAGCATTACTCTTTATTTGCTTTATCAGGTCGAAGCAGAACTTCAGTTTTGCTTAGTCTACCGGGTCCATTTGCCATAGTCCTTCCACAGGATTTTCCTCATTATAACCTTTATTTTCTTCCAGAAGGGATCTGAAAGGAACATATGGAATTCGTGCAGGATCTAGATTTGGAACCCTGGACCCTGGTTAAGCAGCAGAAGTTAGTTCAGAGTCTTCCAGACTCGTCACAGAAACTGACAGAAACTCAGTGACTTCCTCTACTTCATGCCCAGAAAAAGAAAAGGTCATTTTAAACTCATCTATTCTTTGTAACTCTTACCCCACTAGTCACAAAGCCATGCCTTGGCAGAGAAGCAGAAATGTCTTTTTCAGCTCCCTATAGGAAGGGAATTGCCATACAGACCCAGCACTTCCAGTACTGACCACTGGCCTCTACTCACACCAAGCCACTCCAGTGCTTTTCTTTATACTTACATATAGTATATAAATCATAATAAATATTTTTTATATGTCTTCAAAGGTCTAAAAGACAGGTGTTATAAACCACCTGTGATGTGTGTTTGGGAGAGTGAAATATGAGAGATGGTGACATTATGTTGTAAAACAAACACAAATCTGGATTTCCTTTTGTGGGGTCTTGATCTACACCTATATAAGCTTTTACAGGTTTGTGACATAGGTTCTTCCAAATTTATATTCCAGGAATAAGGATTATTCCAGATATGACATATAGCACATTCAACTGCTGATATACTTCAACAGCTGAATGGTTCACGACCCATAATTGGATGGCAAAAGTATAGCTTTTAAAAAATAAAAGTTTTCTAGAAATACACAAAACCTTAAAATACCCAGATATATTTCTTTTATCAAGACTTGACAACAATGCCTTTAAAATACGAATGGTGAATGATCTTACAAGTAAAATTGTCCAAGTAATGCTCAGGATTTTTAAACCAAATATGATTAATGTGATTGTTTCTCAGCATCCAGCAATCAACCAGTCTTTGGTCAGAGTTGAGCCTTGTCATGCACAAATTACTTACAGATTCAAGTGAACCTTCACTTGTCCATAATAGCTGCAGATACTACACCAGTTGCTGTCACTTTTTAATGTAGTCTTTAAAAAGCACTGGAGCCAATAGAAGTTTTCCACTAATCTTCGTTTTGGTTTTTTTTTTTAAATTCCAAGTTTACATTATAAATTCTCATCTCACTAAAATTAGTAATATACTATAGAACAGTATACATATAGTCTTCCTCTTTCCCAGTAACCTCACTTTTCCACTTAATTATCTATATCTCAGGAACACATACTCTGCCTACAAAGATACTGCAGTATACAGTAGGTTGATTATTTTCACAGTATCTCTATGAAGTCAGAAAGTTTATAATCCCTGTTTTACAGACTGGGAAAACCTCAGTTATGTCTTCCTCTTAAGCTTTTTCTGAGCCCTAATAACCTATTTTTGAATAGGTGAGAAACAGCATGCAGAAGGCTCTACACAAGAGGCAGGTCTATAAAACATTAAGCTTCCCAAGTCCAAATATTTGATGACTCTTTCTTCCCTGTTACTGATCCTGTAAGAAAATTTTGAAAGGACCATTTTGCTTTCATAGGGAAATCTACCGAACTATGTGAGTTAAAGGAATCTAGCTATTAAAATTGCTTCAGATCACAGTCTTTCTTCATATAATTACAAAAGAATTTTTTTTTGGTTACTTTGATGAACCTTGTGGGTCCCTTCCAACTCAAGATATTCTGTGATTCTATAAAAATCAGCAACACTGTTGCAAGAGAGGAAAAAGTGAAGATGTCACTGTGTTATAGAGACAGTTCCATGTTCTCTTGTTTTATGCCGTGGATTTCTGCTCTTTGATGCACCTGAGGTTACTTGTGCCAGAAGCTCTTTCTGTCATTTGCAACCTGGCAGTCTCTGTTGCACACAAAATGGCATTCACTGGAGGGCACCCTTTAGGCATGGTCCTTGCTTTGGATCCTGTCTGGAGATGGACACCTGTTCCCTTAATTTTTGAGGTCTGGAATGTCAGTGACTCCATTCAACTTCACAAGGAATATCAGGTTATTTTATTTATGAGTCTCACAACTGAGACGGCAAAGTCAGGCTCCAATTATCAGAAATTCCTCCTATCTACCTCTTGTAATCTATCAATTTAACAAGACCAGCTGCAGTCTATATATGTGCTTTTCAAAAATTGCTATATACTTCAGTCTCATGGAGAAAGGGGTTAGAAAGTTTCAACTTTGATGTTGATTTGCCAAATATAGGTTACATGGGAACCAAGATGTGAACCTAATAATGCATTTAATGCCAAAGACTCTTCCCTCTCTCCCCAACAGCTCAACCAGGCCGCTGAGATGAAGCAAGATTTATACTAATTATGCACAGAGAGAAGACCTAGCTGCAGTCACCAGCCTAATACAGAATTCTCTGGGGATGACAGGCAAAGCTGGCAAGCAAAAATGAAAGGGGATAGAAAGAAAGAAAGAAAGGAACAAAATGCTTTTTTTTCCTGGCTATTCACAAAATATGCCCATCACTTTAAAAAATAAATCAAAATACACACAAAAAAAAAGTTCAGGCAGGTCATGGAAAAAACATTTAGTTAGGTGTCTAAAAACTCCAGGAGCAATGCTGAATACCAACCAGTCACATGCTCCCATCAGGTGGTTTAAAAAAATAAAAAAAAAGATTTTAAAAAATCGCATGCTTCCTTCTGTTCCATGTAATTACCATGAATTACAGTCTGGAGTGATGCTGGAGAGAGGGCTGGGGGACTGAGGTGAATTTGAAACAGATAAAAGCTGGGTAAACCACTCCAGTAGTCAGGCTCATGCAAAAGTACTTAACCAGAAACAAATGCTGCTGATGCTTTTGTTCTGGTCTTTTACTGAAGCTTATTCTGGCCTTCTGATGTGCCTCCTATAGGTTGCCTCTGCCAGGCAACTGTGCATGTGCTCACAGTCCCAACTGCTAGCATCAGATTTATTTATTTATTTTCAACCCGAATAAACTCTTAATGGCTTAACATAAAACATTTGGATTTTTTTTTTTTTTTTTTGAAGGACACTAAATAATAAAAAAGCCAGAAGCACAAAAGGCCATAAGGGAATGAAAGGGATGATTGTTCAAAGCCCTATTAAAAGGTTTGTTGCTTTATTTATATATTTTTTTAACAACACAATTTCAGAGCCTTTTAGAGGAGACTCCTCCTCCCCAGTTGCCTGCCAAGATAGTACTTAGCTGAGGGAGGGAGTGCCTGCTCTTTAAAAGATGATGGTACCTATTAGAGAGAGAAGGGAAAGAGAGATATACAAAAAGGCTTTCCCAAAAACAGTTGTCCAGAAGGGTCAATGAAAAGAAACAAAAGGTATGACACGAGAATTAAATGGAAAGAAGATGAGAACATTAAAACAGAGAGCACTGAAAGAGAGGAGAGGTTTTTACAGCAAAAATTGTTCCGTAAAGGTCATTTTAGTTACTCTATTATACTAACCACGGCCCATATTTAGGCATCTGTCAGGTGGTAATTGTGAAGCACTTCACAAAAATTAACTGTGAAAGCCCTCTTTCATGAGGTAGGTGAGGGACAGAGACCCACTTGCCTGCAGGCAGGACCAGATTGTTTCCACAGAAGACCAGAAGACGATTTGACATCATACCACATTACAAAGCAACAGGCACAGAAAGAGAAGGGAACACCTCGATGATGTTATTGCTTAGTACCCACCAGTTATTCTGGATCACTATATTCCACCTGGGAGTGCAAACATGGCTTTTTTAAATGGTAACCTAGGATCTTAGAGTCAGATCAAAATTTTGTCTTCCATGTCTGCATAGTAAGAGTAGGACAAATTAGACTGAATAAACTTCCTAAAGAAATAATGCTAAATACTTCTCTTGGTGTGTTGCATTATTTCATTGCAGGTATTAAGCCATTTGTCCAGGTGGAAGACATGTCAAGTCAGGGCAAAATACCCAGAGACAAAGCTGAGGTCCATGTTCACTCTTCTTAGGAGCAAATACCGCAGTTTAGGTCTTACTCTCAAAAAAGCTCCTCCAAAAATTTCTATTGTTTGAAAGCCTGTTCTCTCGGAATGGTGTCAGCAATCACCATCACAGATGTGATCACAAACCCCCAGGTAGCTCATGGAAATCTGAGTAAATGCTGCCAAACAAGCTTTGGCATTCACAGCAGGGCGCCGGTGCAGTTGCCACCGTTGTGGTGTCCAAGGTGATCTCTGCTGCCAGAGGATGGTCTGTAGTTTGTTCTGGCTGGGTTTTTTGCACAACTAATAGCACCACTGCTAGAGATAAGGAATTATATATCTCCATTTTGGGTATGAGAAACCTCCTGTGCACTTAAGGAGAGAGTGTGAAGATGTTTACCTTTCCTGGTGGGCTACAATCAGCTACATCAGCTTGCACTATCAGAGCCTTTGGGCTCTGGGGCAGCCTACATCTCAAAAGTGATGTAGAAGCCTTTGATACTTCCCATCTTTTAAGAGTAAGAGAGAAACTAATGCAAGAGGATATTTTCATTGTAGCTTGAACGCAACAAAATAGTTATCTAACTCCCAAGGACAATTTAATTAGAAACACCTGTTTTAGAACTGAAATTTCATCGTTTGACGATGAAAATGAAAAATAGCTTTCACTTCCTTAATTTTTCTGATAGGAAATACACATTTCAGTTAGAATCTCCAAATAAACTGTAGTAAAAATATTTCAAGGACTCTTAGGTTCTTAAACTGAATCACTAACTTAAAAATAAGGGTTATAGATTAAGGTTCAGATAAATTCTTCAGAGATTATCCTTTTCCTTAACAGGTTATTCTTGCCTAGGTTCGATTTTGTAAATCCCTCAGGTCCCGACTTTGAGTATAGGAGATGCAAAAGACTTTAAAAAGTGGTGTACAATGCATTTTTCTGCATGACAGAGCTCTGAATCTGCTAGCACACTGACTTGCAGTTCTGAGATCAAATCAGGGCAAACTCCAAAGCTAGTGTCTTATTTCAGTGTTACCCAGTTTACTGGGTTGGTCCACAGAAAAAAAGGATCTATTTCCCTATCGGAGAAAAACAGTGTAATCTTTCCTGAAGGAATCTTTTAAAGTGTCTGAAATAATGCAAGGTTACGCATCTTAGATTAAACTAACAGACTTCTATTGAAAGAAATATGACTTGTACGCCAGAGTCATATAACATTTTCTTTCTTATATTGTGCTGGCTTTTGGTGAAACAGTGACTAAACTGGTATATGTTGCAAGGTCTAGCAACTCCTTGTAAAATCCATTAGAATTAGTGAAAAGAGGGAAAAGTTAAACTGTGTCCAACAGAACGTACAGCAAGACATCCAGTGTCTAAAGGAAATTTACTTTTTATGTGGTTTGGCCAGGACACTACCATTTCTCTTTACCATCCTGAAAAGACAGTGGGATCCTTGTCACCTGGAGCTGTTGTGACCTTTGTTTCTTGCTGACTGGAAGGAAGGAATCCTAGCAATGCATCCCTCATCAGTGTCACAGGAGGTAGAGCAGGAGAGGCTCACCACTTTTGAGATTCAGAAAGACTGCAGCTGGACAGACAACAGTGATTACTGCACTCACAGGCATGAGCCTCCACAACAGAGGATCAAAAGTGCTGTCTCTCACTGATGTAAAAATTCACTTGGCTCAGTGGTGCTTCAGTGTGCTTTAAAGTATAAGGCTATGTGGGGGACACAGTGAGTGGTTTTCCCCTCAGTTTCCAGATAAGCTACTTAAACCCATTAGATGTCTCCAGTGAATTCTGTGAGTAGAGAGTGTTCATGGTGAAGGTGCTCATTTCAGAATCCTCATTTTAAAGAACAGTTTGTGTGGACTAATCACAATCAAATTAAGTACAATATGGGAACTGCCTTTATGAAGTGCCATTAGTAGAAGAGAGACCATCTTGCTGTGAATCCCTGAGGATAAAGGAACCAATGCCTGACTTACTAGATGTACAGAAAAGTCTCAAGAGTTTTACAAAGAGCTGAGATGTGAGGGTGATGCTGTTTTTTCAGCTCTTGCTTTCAGGTTTGAGAAGAGCTTGGGCTGCCACCCAGTGGAGACAGGTACCAATTTTGTACCGATCTAGCTTCGCAGTCACAGTAAGACAATTGGCTGTCTAGGTCTGCAATGGTAGGAAAGGGAAGGGAACACCTCGATGATGTTATTGCTTAGTACCCACCAGTTATTCTGGATCACTATATTCCACCTGGGAGTGCAAACATGGCTTTTTTAAATGGTAACCTAGGATCTTAGAGTCAGATCAAAATTTTGTCTTCCATGTCTGCATAGTAAGAGTTTCTGTAGGACAAATTAGACTGATTGCTGAATAAACTTCCTAAAGAAATAATGCTAAATACTTCTCATATTATTGTTTCAGCCATAATATAACTTTTTTTGGACATTTTAGTTGGCATTCTTACTGCCATTTATGAACAAATATATGGCTTTTGCACAGGTGGGTTCACTTGATCTGTAATTTTGCTAGCAAAAAATTCACTTTGGAAATAAACAGCAAGAACAGAATACATTCCTATAAAACATCTAAATCAGACTTGAAGTACTGTCAGGACAGATAAGAAAGAAATGTTAATCTCATGTATTGACAACAAAAATTTGTCACAGTGTAGTTCAACATCTACACTGACTTAAATACGTGTTATATAATTTTTCTCTCTATTAACTCACATCTGACATATTGCTGCTCCAAGAACGAGCATAAGCCCGCTTCCTGATTGTTTTTCTTTTTAAGTATTTCAAACAGTATTTTGAACCTCTTTCTTTTGTACAAGAACCAGAAAGTGGAACTTACCTGGCACAAAAGAAAAGAAACTAGTTTCTTATAGAGTTGTGAATGGGGAAAAACTGGTGATATCAAAACAACTTTTCAAGCAAAATATATTAAAACTGCTTACTTCAATTTAGACTTTGTCTCCTGGTAACCAAACTATTTTTTTCTCACATATTTTATAGATGGGAAAAAAGAATAAAAGTTATCATTAGAATGCTTATAATACCTGCTGAGTATTCAAGCTTGCAAAAGTACTGAGATAACTACAGTATCCTCAATAAAGGAGAGTTCTGATCCTAAAACACCTAAACTGCTCACAGCATGAGTCACAGCTAGTCCATGGTCTCATGCTAACTTAGATATTAATGTCTCTCACACCTACAGTGCCAAATTATGGAAATCTCATTTCTCCAACCAGCTATGTCACATTTTATGGAAAGTCTCTGGTAACTTGGAAATTTTTTTCCCCTCTTTGCATGGCAGGTGTGCAAATGCTTTATGTCTGACTGCAAATAAGATCATTTTCCTTGTAGGCATTGCGCTTGTTTTCAAATCTGCACTTCACCAGACTTAGCAAGTGTTGCTTAGATTTCTGAAATGCCCTTCAGTACCAGACCAGGAATCCTGTACTTCCTCATTAGCACCCTCTTCTGTTAAAAGCTATTCTACTTATGATATTTATTCACCAGATAAGATGACATTTATCTACTTTAAAGCTCTATGGTTAAGGCATTCACGTGGGACACATAAACTTCAGACTCTTGCTTCTGTTGTAATAAGACAAGTGTTTTGAAGCCCATCTCTCATTCTTTCAGAGTATGCTGCTTATCTCATGTATTTGAAAAAAACCCACATTACCACAAAGGCAGAAAAGGTTCCCAGGAGCATCCCTTCTGGGTCAGGTTACAGAATATAAGAATACATCTTTTCTCAGGTTATAAGAGATTGAGTGAGTTCCTAGGACTGCAGCTAGAGAAATAGAGATAGAAAACCCTTTGGCTCAAAGTCAAAGGCCATTTTCCCTTGTTTGCTGTGCTGCGTCTAAAGTCTGCAACAAAACAGCACCTCAAAGACTTTTTTCCTGCTTTGGAGTTGGAGACTAAAACTCCGTGACTGCAGTGACTGCTTTGGGTGTGTGCTTCTTCTGTCCTAATCACTGACCTACAAGGAGAAAAGTAATTAAATTGTTTAAGATTTTGCTGTTGATAAATTCTGCATGCTTATTAGCCCATGATTGAAGGACAAGTTTGTGTCTTCACTTCCCTCTGAACTACATTTTCTGTTGTACAACAGCTTCAATAGCCTTGAGGCTTGCAAATATTTTATTACATTTGGGCTCTCTTTATATTCAGCTATGTAGCAATGATTTCTTAAGAAATCTTAAGATTTCTTAAGATTAAGGGCCAAAATTTTAACTTAAAAATTTCCCTGCACCTCTAGGAGAATTCTTAACAGTTCAATTAAAACAACACACAAACTTAACACTAGAAAATTTATAGCAATGGGCCAATCTGAAACCATGAAATGCTGTGCTCTTTTCCAATGGTTGTTATGATTAACTTCTAGTCAATATATTTTCGTGCCACAAGAGGGAGATATAAGAACATAATTTCTTTATTTAAAATGAAGCAAAAGCCTTGACATCTTGTAAATTACATTTATCAGGAAACTTGTCTAGACCACTTGCTCTCCCAAGAACTCAGTACTAGTTCTGGAAGTGAAAAGGCTGGCATAGAGGAGTTTTTAATCCATACCACATAGTAGAAAACAGACTTAAAATTCAGGGATATTAGGCTTTCACTGGTGTACATGGAAGAAAATATGCAAGAAAATCGTAAGTAACCTACCAAGGAGATAATACAAATGGTGAACCTCTAAGCTTTTCTCCAAGAAGAAGAATTTGTTATAGAAATTTAGACATGGAAAAGAAGAATTAGTTTCCATTAAACCGTCCTTGTTATTGTATAAACTCGTTATGGGACCAGCATTTTATTTTAGCCATAAGTGAAAGTATTTATAGCTGCCAGAATAAGAAAGAATGCTTCTATAACTTTAAGACAAAAGAAGTTCAGCTAGATGGGTGATGCTCTTTTGTGTTAGTAAGGTATTAAATTTCATGGTTAATCTTTTGTACATAAACTTCTATTCATGGAACAACTTACAATCTTAAAGAATATTGACTTGGCGTGTGGATATTTCTAAATTTGATTTGGCTCACAGAAATGCCTCAAAATCCATTTCTCTACCACTTTTGCAGCTGAATTGTTCTGAGCTGCCAGTCAAATAAAATATAGCATTATTTGTTCTCCAGCATTGCAGTATAGCTCAGTTTGGTTAAATACTTCACAGAATGGGCTAAAAGATGCACTACATTTTGAAGCATTTGCAAACCAGTATTGACAGTGATATAAACCAAGGTAAGGAAACACTGGAGCGTTGGACAGCTGTGTTGACAGCAACAAACAAATTCAAACAATTAGTTCAGCACTGGGACTTGACCACAGTAAACTAGAGATAGTACTTTTTCTGGCAGCTGTTGAAACTCATATAAGTGTAACTTCTAACAACCTAAACTGAACAATACAGACAGGAAAGAAGAAAGCAAGACAGAAAGCGGAAAAGGTAGAAAGAAAAATGAGCACTTGCAGTTAATGTGAGTTACTCAGAAACTTCCCTGTAGTCATCACATTGAACTTAATAATCTAAAAATTATTTTCTATTACCCTATTCTTCAAGAGAATGATTCTCTCTATAAAAATCAGTACACAGATAACACTGGGCAATACTCAATAATTGTATGTTTGAAGACATAAAAAAATCAGTTTTGTATATTATTTCAATACAGAAACTCCCCTTCATTTTATGTGTGAAATGGAATAGATCTGTGTTTCTTTAAAAAGGGGTAAAAACTCTGGAGTTATTCGTCTTGTTTTCAAAGGTCCTTAATATGTTGCTCTGCCTTGCAAAAGCATTTGTTAACAGCCAAATAAATTAGCCTTTTGAAAGAAATCCTTGCAGAATTTTGAGATACTTATACCCAAGGATATGTAGTATTTTTGCAATGCATTTTGAATTAGCCAATAATTGTTCAAAGCTGAATTTAACTTGCTCAGAGGGCTGAATCAGAAGATGCTTTGTCTTGACAGACATACGTTAAGGTGAAGGGAAGAAGGAAAACAAGCAATGCAGCCCTATCAAGACCGACGTTTGTTTAATGGGAATGGTTGGTTTTGAAACCACTGAAACACTTCATTTTGAAATTGAAGCTAGTGATGGTAAAAGACTGCAGAGAAAATTGTCTAATTTAATTTAATTTTTCAATATCTCCATTTGTAATGAAGAGGTTTTTTGCATTACAGACTTGAAATACTCATGTTATGAGAAAAATTATTTCAGACTAGCTCCACAATGCTTTTGCAAGCATATACTTACTATATTATAGTGTCAGAAAATCTGACAAATAAGGTGGAGCTGCAGAATACAAAGATATTTATGAAATAAATATGAATAAGATATTTATGAAAGTTCAGTAAAAAAAGTTTCACTTTCTAAACACTACAGTAGAAACTACTAGTAGTGTTTAAAGTACTGTAAACAATATAGTAGAAACACTACAAGGTATATATTTCAATGGCAATTCTAAAGAATACAAAATTAATTTGAGGGAAGAGGACAGATGGATTATGACCAAAAGTCCCAGATTCTTCAAAACTTAAATCTGAGTGTTTTTTTCATAAATCTATACTGTCTCCAAAAAGGAAAAAAAAAATTAGAACATTATAATCTGAGAAAAACAATGGATTTAAATGCAGGTTTGAGGTCTATAAATAGACATTACAGACAAGGTATATCTGTAATCACTAATGACTGCTCCATTCATGTCAATATTTTTTCTTACTGGTTTATTACCATAGAACTTTAACACTTACTGCAAATATCAAGCACAACCTCTCTAAGATGTGAGGGGAAGCAGTGAAGAACTGTGAATAGATATAAAGGCAGAATTTTTCTTGAAAGAGGAGTCTCATAAAAGGCATAATGTTCCTTTTGTATAACATCAATCCCCTACTCATCCTAGAAATCCCTTTTATTTCTTTATGAAGAACCCAAATACCTTGGTTCTGACTGTGTTTTCCACAATGGGTTTAGCTTGGTTTCCATAATATAGTTCCAAATCCATGGCTCAGCCTTAAATACATCAGTGTCTATGTCACTAGAAAGAGCCACTTCATAGTCCTTTTCAACTTCCTTCCAACCTACATCAGCTTTATTTCTACACAGAATCCTGAGCCTTTCCTCACCACCTGAAGATGCACAAAGGTAGGCATCCGTCCAGCGCCAGTTAGGAGCTGATGACCCATTAGGTTTCCTTAGCACACCATCAGCACATGTGGAACTAAGTATTAAGTTATTGAGAAAAAGCTAACGAATATATGTTCTCATTTGAACAGGAGAAATGGATTAGAATTAGGTTTTCAGCATACTGAATGCTGAAAAAACACACTACAAAAGCACAGTTAGGAAGGTTTTGCTAGCAGGTTTGTCATGGCATTTGGTTGTTACCCAACTGTACCTGTATTTTACACTGTGGATTACAGACTTCTGCTGTACCTGCCATTGGCTTCCTTTCTCTTCTTGAGAATAAATTGCCAGGGGCTGGAACTGGAAAATAAATTGAACTTGAAAATAAATTTCCAGGGGCGTCCTCTAAAAGTGTCTCTTCAAAATCTGGGTCTGAGAAAACACAAAGAAAAATTAAACATTTTTAATGCTTGCTTTCATCACAGACTGATTAATTAAATACATTAAGTTTCCTTAAGTCATGTCTGCTTTGCTTATGACAGTAATTGGCAAGGGATCTCCCTCCCATGGGCTCATGGTCTCACGGGCTGCCATCTCACCAGTGCATTTATAAAAAGGATATTTAGAACCTTGTAAGTCTTCATTAACATTTTGTAAGTATCAAGTTACTGCTGGAACTGGACTCGAATCAGTTAATTGATTTCCAGTTAACTTATCAGAAAATGTTTAAAACTTGATTTGATTTAAACCACATGAGTTGATAATTTTACATGATAACTTCCAATGTGAAGAGAAGAACCTGAACGGAATTTCTGGACAAGGTCCACATATTAAATGACTTGTGATTCACCTGCTCCATGTGTTTATCTAAACTGATTTAGTTAAAAGATAACAAAGTTAAGGGACCTGGAACTGTGGTATGGATGATGCCAGGCTGAGTCAAAAGATGAGAAAAGGAAACGCTGCAGCATTTTCCTGTTTTTCTGTGGTCAACACAAAACGTTAGACCTTGAGCAGACTTACTCAGAGATTTCAGGCCTCTTGACTTCCTTCTCTCTTGGTTCTTTTTGGCAATATTGTCTTGTGATGTGAAGATAGAAGGTGTTGCGTTCCTTGCAAAGATCAAATATAAAATCTGAGCTTGACCTTGACTACAGATCTCTTGCTGTGTTTTAATTTCTTACCAGAAGGCTGTCAATTCTGAACATTCACTGAGCACAAGTTTGCCATCTTCAAGATACGTAGCAAAACTCTCAATCCTTTGCCCTCATAACCCAAAAGAGTCTTTTTATAACTGACCATGGCGAGCCGATCTCTTAACACAAATTAATATATCCATTATCACAATTTCAAAATTTACTGGTGGATCCACCACATGTATCTGCTAATGCAGAAGCTCTGAGTCAGTTTAATTCTGAGCTAACAGGTTGTGACAGTGACTAGAGCCTTACTAATAACTCCCAATAAGCAAACTACTGGCAGTGAGTAATGGAACCAGACTTTTATGAAAGGGGTTAGGACTGAACCTAAGAATAACATCTGAGGGAGAGAATTAGCATCTTTTTTATCATGACCCCCAATTGCAACTCAAGACAAATTACATCCATTGAAATAACACCTGGTGTCAAATGTGGCCACTTCAAAGTTCACCCTCAAAAGATTTAGCAATGATTTCTGTGTTTTATGACAGTCTGTTGCTTCCTTTTCTTCTTCTCCAAAGTTGAGACATTACAAAGACCTTTTACATTAATATGGGCAGGTAATAAAAGCACTTATGCCAATGAGAATACATGAAGAAATATAGAAAACACACCAGAGTGTGTTTGTTTAATACACAGTCGTGTTTGATGCTTTCATAAATATGTAGGATATTTTCTTTGGCATACTTATACACAGAGGCACATAGAACACAAGTCACCACACAACACTAGGTCCCCAGGTATTATAGTACCTCGGGATAGTTTTCTTATTTTTTTCCTGCATTTCTGAACTTAGATTTATCTGTGAAAATTACAGATTACTTGCACAAGCAGAATCAATCCTTTAAAGAGTAAAGAGGCTCGGCCTTCAGCAGAAACCTTATATGCATTTCTATGTGACAACAGTTTGGTCACTATTTTTCAGGTCAAATTTTATTGCTTAAAGCAAAATATCAGTGATAGTTTTTTTTTTTTTCCTGTCAGCTAAGATCCCAAATCTTATATTCTCTTGTTACACCTAAGCGGGTTGGTTGAAGACAACTGGCATACCAGACCTGTCAGTATTGAGCTCATTGCAGCATGTGCTAGACTTCTTGTGTAAGCACAAATGTTTTTTTGAAAGCACACAGCCAAATCATTTAAAACCATGGTTATTCAGGGAAAGTGATAGCGGATTTCCTTTAATTGTAATGCTTAGATCCCAATGAATATTGTTTTTATGCCACAGTTTAGAGTTTGTGTCACAATCACCTGGAACAACTGACTGTTCTGGTGAGACTGTTCAGTTCAGCCTAGTAGCAAAAGCACACGTGGACATGTAAATGTATCTCCCCTCACATACACAAGCTTTCAGAAATTTACTGTTCTTTAGCTAGCTGTCTCAAAATTATTGTTATAGGTTGTTCACATTAGAATGATTTGTAATATATAAACACACTTGGTATATATTAAAACCAAATATTAAGGAAATATTCACAAAAAGTTTCTGTTTAAATCTCACTAAATGTTCAGAGCAAGAAGTAATGATAAGGCTAATAGCATACCTAAGATTAGTGATACTAGATATTGTTTGGAAATGCATTAAAACTACTTCTCTTCATAGTAAAACACTCAGAGGAAACCAATGTGTTTTATGTTCTCAGACAGAACTTAAAACTGAGAGAACAAGAGAGAACAAGAAATATCTCTAAGGAGCAAGATGCAGATCCTGAAAGGGCCCAGAAAAACAGGAACTTTGCCAATTTCAACTGATGGCATACAGAACACAGAAAACTTAGTTATATTCAGAAGACTGTATAGATACCTATGCTCTGCCAAGATAAGCTAGAGAGATTTACATTTCATGTGATTCTATTTCACTTGTTCCTGTCCTTCTGATCATCTCTCTTAGTTGTCATGAAGGAAGAACAACATGTAAATAATTCTGGAATGGAAACATTGGTTTTGCTTTATTTTATTTTATTTTATTTTATTTTATTTTATTTTGGAAAATCCTTTACTGTTATTTTGCCTCTACTAAGCCTACTCAGATCACCAGCAGAGGAAAATGAAAGACTGAATGTTCAGGAAGTGAACAACAAAGAAAGCAGCAAAGTATTTCTTTTTAAGGCATAGCAAGGTGCTTTCTTCCAGAGGCTGCAGAGAGCTCCATGAACAACCATTTTAACCCAGGCAGATTAATTTAATTGCTCACTTTTTAGACATTCCTGAGTTTTACATCAACACTTTTTAGAATTGTATCTTAACAGCTGGGGGATAAAAAATATCTTTCTACATTCACTTTCCAGCATTTAACAATATTAAATTTCCTTGGGAGTGTCATAGCTGGCATTTTGGAATGCATTATAATTTGAGATGTGGCTGAGTTGTAGTTAATTTCCTGTAAAGCAGCCCTCACAGTGCTGTGCTTTTTATTAGTAGTTTTTGGGGTTTTACCATCTAAAACTAACTCAAAGTACAAAGGGGAAAAAATATCTCTGGCTTATGACACTTCTGTTGTTGAAAAGTTTATGTATCAGATTTGTACTTTACTACACTACAACTTCAGTAGTATTTATTTTGTACCACTGAAGATTTATGGAGCACTACACATTTCAGAATTCACTTCGTGATTTAAAATTAAGCTTTAATTAAAATTGTGCTGATAACTTTATCCATCAAGTAAGAAGAATTTGGACCTGACAAGTTATGTTTGCAAAAATTCTCTAAGATCAGTGCTTTTAAAACAATTTCAAAGCCGGAATTAAAGATATGAATTTCAGAAGTCTTAGCAAAATTCTTAACCACAATCTTATACAAGTCATCCACAAGAAACTATATGGTGAAGGCAACAACTGCCAGCATGGCTCGAAACCAAAGGCTTGACACCAATGTCCATGAATAGCAAAGTACAAGTCTGATAAGAAAACCAGAATCCTTGTTATTGTGCTATCTTGAAAAAAAAACCCAAATACAAAACCTAGCAACCTTAAAATCACTTCTCTAAAACAAATGACCCCTGTAAATTCTTGTAAATTATGGCTATACAAAAAAAAAATTAGATCTAGAAGACAATGTTTGATTTTTTTTTTTTTTCTACAGAGGAAAGCATTTGTGGAAAAGTGACTTTCACTACAAGACATTAACCAACATTATTTCACTTCAGCCTACCTCAACTCTCATTAAGAGAGAGGGTAGGAATGGCTCAACCTGCTTATAGAGAAGTATACTGGAACAAAGAAAGCCCTGGCTCAGACGGACAACTTAGTGTTTGTAGCCAGGTCCTCTCACTGCTGACATGGAGTGACATTTTGAACATGGTTCAACATATTTAGAAATAAATAAATGCACGTTTGGTACTGCAGTGTGCATTTAAGTCTGTGTAACAATTAAGCCATGCATGACATTTATTTCCCCATCTCAGTAGTTGACTCCTTTTCCAGAGGAAGTCCTCAACATGGTCAGTATTACCTCTGAAAGAATATTTTGAGGAGATCGACTGGATTTTTTTTATATAAGCGGCACAAAGCTGCACTCAACGAGCTTGCTTCTACATGGAATCTCAGTCAACTTCATTTGAGTTCTCAAGAAGGAAAGTCATCAAGGCAGAGAGTTTTTTGGTTTTGTTTTTCAAGCAGCCTACTGCAGCAACTGACCATGCATGAAGAGATCCAATAACATATAAGAAACCCGGCGAAGCAAGTTAAAAAGAAATTACGTGTTTCCTTTTGAACATCTAGCATCCAGGCCAAAAAGTTATTAACACAACGTGAAAGCCAGGTAACGTATAAAAATATGCAGAAGCCAAAGGAGTTGAATCAGTTGCACTGTTATTTCTAAAAAATATTAAGAAAAAAATAGAATTTTACAGGAATACAGCAGTTCAGAGAAAGGATAATTTAGCTAGAAAGAGCTGATGTTTGGACAGGGAGATATTTGAAATGTTTGTTCTTACAGTGATGGCAAAGGTGGCAAATCAGAAAAGAAAGAGACAATCTCAGTAATTAAATACTGGAGCAATGGACATTACGGATACAAATACTCCTGTGAGTAGAAAAGCAAAGCCCAGCCTCAGAAGGCAGGTGGTACTGAGGTATTATTCATTGTGGTGATCTGGAGCTGAGGCATTCCTTTTCTGGAATGCAAGTTTGAATCATTCACATTTCTGACCTGACTGGTGAATTGTAGTACCTCATCCTGCTGCTGTTTGATGTCAGGGAAAACTGAATTTCCTGACTGCTCCCTTCAAACACCCACCAAGAAAAATGGAACTTAATTTCAACACTTGGCTGCCCACACCAATAGATAGAGGTTGTTGAAATGCACAGCTTCACATAGAGGCAGGGCAGATACTGATTTTTCCTGGACAAAAGATGAGTGTGTTTAAGGAAGCAGTTTTGGGATTTGGTGTCAGATGGAAGAGCTGGATCCACACATAATAGGCTACTGTCTCAAAGCTGTATATCCTAGAACACCGCGATGAAATCTTCCAGGATAACACCGATTCCAACTGACTCAACTCCACCTTAATAGTCAGGAGAAGAAAGTACTCTCAGCAGAGTGGGTGTTCAGAAAGAGAACATCTACAAGAAAGTGTTTATTAATAGCTCTGCAAATAGAATGGAATTGTACATATGCTACTTTTGCAGATTTTCATGGTTTATGAGATTATTTTAAAAAGCTAAACTTTCTGTAGGTGATGGTTTTGAGCTCAGATATTAGGTAACTTCTTAGTACTTAGCATAAATTCTGTCCATTAACATTCTGTTGCCAAGGTCATTAAGAGAGAAAAAGCAAAAATGGAACGTGAAGCAGAGAGAAGACTCTGCATAAATGGGTGAGTGATGTGAATGGGATCATGTCGTGAGAGAGATGGTAAGAAAGTTGAAAATTTTGTCTAAGGGTATAATTACAAAAATACTAATTCCCCCACATCTCTAGTACATCAGAATGGATAGTGAAGATACTTTTATTTCAGCCACTTTCCCATTTCATAATAAAAGAAGTAGCTCATGGATCTGTCTGGAGAGGGAATAAAGATGTGATTACTATAACTATTTTTAAAATCATAAAGCGGTACCCACTGCTCCTCTTCAAAGATCCTGAAGAATTTGTAATCTGGAGGTGAGGAATATTTTCCCAGGCAAAATGTTAGTAAGTGCAGATGACAGAGTATGGTAAAGTTTCTGTCTTTATAGGACTGGTGGTTTCTCTTTAACCCTTGCTTTATTTAACCCAAATACTACCTCCCTGGGCACTAATAACACAGATTAACACCTAGGCTGTTTCTGTAAAGGCAGCCTGAACAACAGAGAAGGAAAAATTCTGAACACGTCTTACAATGCTGCGGTTGGGTTTTTAAAATTATGATGTAAAATCTGTAAAGTACCCTTTCTAAAGTAATGAATATAGTCTTAACCCCGATTATAGTACAAAGACTCAATGAGTCAGAATTCATTGGGGAAAAAAAATCAACAAAAAACATCACCACCACAAAAAAAAGCAACAAACAAGGAAAAAACCTCAAGGGATAGTTTGTTTTGCAAAATGTTTTTTCCATTGCAACCCCAGATCAAATGTCTCTGAACTAGTTTTATTTGAAGTTCTGGACTCTCCTGTGCAACTGTTGTCTGCATAAAATTGGAGTAAACTGAATACAAGCCATGCCTGCCTCTTTATGATCCTCTGTAGTCACTGAGTCCAAGAATTTCCTGGAGTGGCGTCTTCAGCCAGTCATGAAATCATAAATATTTTGGACACATTCTTGTAAGAGGAAAGTATTAAAAAACTAATTTTAAGGCAAGCGTCTAAATCATTCCTAAGAAAATTCATCATCCTTGTGTTTTGTACATGTGACAATAAGAATGAGCTCCTCAAGAGCTCAAATCATTTGCCTGTTGTCATGTATTTAAAAAAAATACTTTTGACAACTCCACTGAAGGCTGATTAAAATTCTAGGAGAGCACAATCTACAAATACTCTTTATGACAAAGGATTTGACAATAGGACAGTTTTCTCTGACAGACATTCCAGACATTTTTCTGAAAGTATCAACAAATGAAAGTTGTACCTTGAGTGTGATAAAAATCTTTTTAATTTCTCAAACTACTTGAAAGAAATGGAGACTGAGGGGCAACTCACCCACCTCAGGTGTTCACAAATTTTCATGTGGGACTGCAGCATATTGACAAAAGCAAGAGGCATTAATTTCACTTTTGAAAATCTTTTTGTATTTCAATTCACACTGTCTGAATCACTACCTGAATTCCAAGAGAAAGGTTTTTGCTGTTACCTATTAAACTTAGAAATGAAAACAAGTACAGCTTTCCTTCATTTATAGTCCAAGGGGAAGTTGCCACTCCAGCACCATAGGTCATGTGTTCATATTTTATTATCTATGAAAAAATATTCATTTTGAAAACATAAAATTTCCTCTCTGGATCTACATAACACCTTTCAGTTTCAATTGCCTGCAAAACCCAAGAACAGTGTTAAAGTTTCTGTCATGTAATTATAAAATCACCAGCTGGCTCTGTTTCACATTAACTTTTCCCCTTCTTTCTTTAGCATTTTCCCCTTACTTCTATAGCATTTTCCCTCAGCTCCTACCTTCTTTTAAACATCCATAATAACATCATTTCACACTAAATTTATTTTCCTTTAAAAAGAAAAAAAAAAAAACCAACAACAAACAAGACTCTTACTTGTTAGAAGTTAGAAAAACAGCTCCAAGGGCACGATGATACTATGTGAAAGGGAAGCTTATAATGACAAACTTTTGAAGAACTCTGATCTTAAAACCTGACCCTTACACAGACACACAAGTTTCCACAAACTTTGAGCTCATGTGACCAACTTTATCCTCAGCAGCAGCTTCTTCTTTTCTCATGTATTCATATTCAAAACTTCCACTCCAGTGTACACAGATTTACTTACTGCCTGCAGGTTACTTTGCATTTACTTCCTCCTTGTGATCTTTATTGTTTACTTCCAGTCCTTCAACACTGCATACACTTACATACCTCAGTGCAGTGCACTACTGACCTAAGAATTTTATCCCAAATAACTGTAGCCTTTTGAGGAATACATCTTCAGAAAGCAGAGGCAATACCACTAAACCTATATTACTAAATTAAAAATTGGTTTTCTATTGGATTCCATGATCTTAAAGGTCTTTCCTAAACTAAAGGATTTTTGATTATACGATTTTACTAAAATATTCTAGACAAAAGAACACAAAACTTCATGACATCTTTTTGGGATAATATCCTTGTAAACTGCCTTAAAGTGAACTTCGAAAGTCAAATGTAAATATCTGCTTGATATTATCTTAAATTAAATATTGAATATGTTTTAGAAATTAGCGTTTTAATAGTTCAGTTAATACTTGATTTTATAGTTGATTTATGCAAGATATAAATCTTCCTTCAGAAAACCCTCTTGGTTTCTGCTCTTCAGAACTTCCTTCCACTGTCTTTTTCTCATCAAGTCCACCTTGATCATTTTATACTCTTCAGAGAAAAACCTTAATGAACTGTGAATCTCAAATGCTATTATGCATATGTTGAGTGCCTTTTTTTTAAGTCATAGAACAATGGTCTGCTTTCACCTGTTTGTTTTCAGTGTCCATGTCTGCCTATAGCAACTAGCACAAAATTCCTGTCTCACACACTTTTTGAGGGGAAGCTCTGCTGATGCCCAAACTGGTCTACACCATAACTTAAACATCAGTGCAGCATATCATATGAGAGGAAAAAGAGAGGGGAAAAAGATAAATTCATACATCTTTATTCATATAACACTAACTAGAATTGCCTTCATCATATTTTTTTTTTAACTAAGCCATGACTAAAACTAGTAGAACATAGCATTGCATTTAATAAATAAGACCAAAACCAATTTCTATAATATCTACAAATGCTCAGAAGGATTTGGAAGTGACTTATCTTGTATAGCTTAACATCAAATCTATGTAAGGAAGAATTTCTCCATTGACAATGCTGGACTAGCCTCCCTGTGAAGAGTTTCCCTTTCCAGAAATGTAAAGAAATAAAGGAAATTGGTTGGTTTGCATAATATAGCATTAGTACCTACATGTGCTGAAGCCTTGGGCCACAAGCTGTGAACTTTCACCTAGATATGCTGAACTTTTGCCTACTTAAGAAGGCTCCAGAGCTGGTTCATACTGGAATAAGGAAGGCTGAAGCTGCAAGCTGGGAGATAAGAGAGCCAATGGCCTGCCTAGAGACAATGAAGAGACCCAACAAAGGACGTGAAGACCACAGATCCTAATTTAATTACCAGACCGACCTGCCATGTGAGGGACAGGAAACTTAGACTGTAAGACTTTAAATGCCCAATTTCTTTCTCTGGGTGCCTCTCTCGAGATGTATTTCGAGATGTATTTCGTCATTGTACTCTACAAATTAATTAGCTGAATTCTGCCACAGGCTCTGCTCAGCAAAACATAGGGTCGAGCCAGAAGGGAAAACATCTGCATTAGTGTGTGTGTGTGAAGTCAACACAGGGCACCTGTCAGTTCAGTGGAGCTGCCCACCATGGTGGGACTACGGAGTCCTGGCTGTTACAGTCTCAGGTGGTGTGGATGATTGAGTGTGTGACGACTTTCAATTTCCCTAACAAGAAAACTTCATTTCTATGTTGAAAGTGCCTGGGAACAAGTTTCATCACTTTGACTTTATGAATCTTAGGCACCCTCCTAATACAAATAATGTAAATTGTCACCGAAGAATTAAAATTAACATTTGCTTTCCTGCTAGTGACATCTATGAAAAACCAGAATTGGAAGAGTAATGTCTGTAGTTCTGTATTACTTCCTCCTCAATCCAGCACTCTGATTATTATTTAGTGTCTTATTAGTGTCTATTGAACACAGACTCTGCATACATTTTACTCATAAAGAGAGCATTAAAAAGTTATTTTTCTAATTTCATCACAGACAGGAAAATATTAAAAGGAATTTAATATCTGCAGTAATGCGGGGAGGGAGGACTTGTTAAAACTGGGGGGAGCAAACCAGCCCAAGGAACAGCACTCTTAATTAATGCAGCACATTTCTGTTTTGTCAAATGCACATCCTTGACTGCAACTGAGAGGGGAAAACGGGTCAAACACACTTTCCAGTCCTCAGCACTGAGGCTCTTTGAATGGAAGATGAACCTAGAAGATAATGACAGCAACATTTTGGAAGTCTGGAGAAGAGTGGGCCAGTGTAAAATGAATTTACTGAGATCAATTCACTGGGAGGTTTGGAAAACAGACTAAATGTACAACAAAATTTATGGCAATCAGCAATTGGGAAATAGTCCTTTATATAACAGCTGAAAAACCCATTTGCTTTCTAGGTTATTTTGAACTTGAGTTTTGCATTGATGATGATTAGTGGTTTAGATGGTCAGTGTTTGCTTCCACAAACCTTGTTTAAAAATCATTATTAAAGTCCTGGTGTAGTGCTGGCTATGAGCAAATGATCACTGACACAACATTCAGAAATAACTGGTGGGGGGAACTCAATGTTCTGAGTAATCTTACTGGGAAAGGCTGACAGAAGATGACATATTCACATCATTGGCAGAAGGAAACCAGTCAGATAACATCTCTTCCAAACTTCACCCGCCCAAATTTCCAGCTCTCTGTAGATTTCTGGGGGCATTAGTGTTGGCATAGATCACTATGACTACCCTATGTCACATGCAATAGTGACTGTCCTGAAGTGATAAATAGGAACAAGAGTAACAGGCCTCACTCCATAATGATCACGGTGTACCGATAATTGCATAATTAGTATTTTTGAAGTCACTGAAAGGGAGAGAGTGGAACATTAGATTAAAATCTGTATTAAGTCGAAGTTCCTTAAGGGACACTTCAAAGTAACAGTGATAGCAGCTGCAGGAATAGATGAACAGAAAACAGCAAGCAATCATAAATGAGTAAAATGTAAGAGTGAGAAACAAGAAGAGAAGCAAGTATTGTAGTGAAATAAAAGCATGTTCATACAGTAGTGAAAGATAAAAATGAGGAAACAAGAATAAATGTAAATCAGTTGTGGATTTTTCCTTTAGAAAGGACATGGGAGAAAACAAGAGCTACCAGTATAAAGAAGATTAAAATTTAAACACCAGGTGTTTGCTTATGAATGGCACACATCTCTTGAAATGGAATTAATCAGAGCCTTTTTCTTTTTTTTTTTTTTGTAAAATAGGCAGCCTGCTCATAACAATGTTTTTAAGGTAAGGCACAATAAATGACTACTAATAATACAGTGCAACTGAGGTGCACGTTCCTATAAAGATGAATATAAACTGCAGAGATTAAGCTTTGAATTCAAAAGTGAATTCGTTGATCAACATAAACCACACATAAACAAATTTCATTAAAATCACTCCTAAATTTGCTTAGGAAAAGCTCATATTTTAAAGCTGTGAGATAAACAACAAGGCCTGCCTGCATTATTTTTTCTGTTCTCCTCTGATGTTCCTGTAGATTTTGTTGTAGTGAACTAAAGCATTTCTGTGAAAGTAACTGACAGCTTCTGAAATGTCTAAGCTTTTGTGGGAGTTGGAGAGAGAAGGAAGTGAAATGCTATTCTGGGAGGAAGAGGTTCTTTTTCAGCAACAGATTGAATTCTTACCCACACTACCTGTGATAAGTCACAAAATAAAAAAAAATGTGGCAGATTGTCCAGCCTGTTACAGCTACTCCGGAACTCCTTCTCAAAAGTCCCAAAAGAAGTCGTTCATCATAAGGGAGGAATGAAATATGATCATTCTTTCGCTTAAAAAAAAATTGTGAGAAGTTACATTGGCTTACAAAAGGCACCCTAGGATCACAGGACAATATCCTCCAGAGTTCTTTAAAGTCTTTCAGATTTCACCAAATAATCAAACTGTTAGAGATCAGAACCAGGAACTGTCAAGTTCTTAACTTGAAGAGAGAAGAGAATAGGAGAAATACATTGGTATAAATCCCCTCTCTTGCTTACAGGAAAACACCCCATACAGCCCAGAAAACAGAACCACTGATAACTGAACAGACTTGGGCAAAGAGTCTTGGTTTTATCCTCAGCAGTTTCAAAATGGCAGCCCAGAATTACACAACCAGAATCATAGCTGGAATTAAACACGTGTTATTATATTTTCTAACTGGAGCACCACGGCACACCTTGGTAGCATTAACCGTATAGTTCTTCCCTTTCTTACAGGCATATTGTTTCCTTTCTGGGGCGAAACTGCCAACACTTCATGGAAATGGAGTAATGGAAAGGTCAAATAAATGACAAAATTTTCTGAATCTTCAATTTAATTTATCTAGCCCTCCAAAATACTAATTAGTAAATTAATTAGACATTAAAAATTCAATTTAGTCCATTAAAAAGTATTAAATTAAAAATAAAATTTACTAGAGGAGATAAAATTTTCTATTTCTTGTGACTAAAATTAGCACAAAACCCTCTTCACAATCTCTCATTATTACTGCTTTGCAAGGAGGAATTCATCCTTTTGCTTACCTATCTGACAACAACGCTGCAGAGCAATCTTCCTCTGCTGTCAGACTTACTCAAACATGCAAAAGGGAGAAGAATCTGTACACTTCCTTCTATTTTATGTATGCACTGAGTTAATCTTCTCTAATATGACCTCCACTCTACCTCCTCAAAAGCTGGTGGTTCAGCTAAAACCTCAGCTCTGCAGCCAAATTGGGGTACAAAATGCCTTTGTGCCACTGAGAGACCATGAAGTACACAGAAAAATGGGGATATTAAATATATGGTTGTCCACTCCTTCCCCCTCACAACTACATTACCTTACTTCCATTAGACATATGCTTTCAAATATTATCAATTAAGAAAAAATACCTCTCTTATTGCTTTGTCCTATTACACCATGAAAGAAGGCAAGTTTTCCAATAAAAAACAGATTCATCACAGTAAAAAAAAAAAAAAAAGCACAATTTCATGTCACTTTTGTCCTGAAAAGTTTTTTGCTTGCCTGGTGAGTCAATGGAGGTCTTGGCCTTTGTAGGTTGTTCTTTTGTTAATCTATGACACATTTATCTGAGTGGTTTATGCACGGTAAAGATGCAGATTTTCTTCTCTAAGACATAAATTCTTGTAATGCTGAATTGTTTTCCTTAGTGAAATATCACATAGAATTACTTATTTTATTTTAATAACCAAATACTCTGAGGTTCCTGTTTTGGGGTTGAGATAAAAATAAGTAAGTCTCTCATACTGGTGTTTTGAGAATTGAATTTTAATTTCTTCTACACTTTACAAATTATTGATTTCAGTTCAAGGATCACTGTGATCGGAAGCTAGAAGTAAACCAGAAAAGTTGAAAATAGAGCTAGCATGAAGTCTACCTGCACTTAAAAATATTACTTAAGGTTAACCTTATGTGAGATTGTGTACTGTGACAAACTCAAAAAGTTTTCCTGGAAGACTTCTTAAGATGCTTAGTGTATAGTGTGGTTAGAAGAAATCTAATTGACTAAAGAGAATACACTCCATGACAACAGTTCCTTTCTTACTAATGTCAGATAGAAACTAAATGCTAGATATTCATCAATAATCCAAAAGAAACATGGGAAATACAAAATTTTAGTTTGAAAACTAATCAAGAAGTCATAATTTTGAAATATTTGAAACTTTAAAAAATATAAAGAGAAATATGCTCTTGTAATTTCTTGATTTTAGGGCAGAATGAAGCTGAGGGCTATTTGGCAGAAATGCATAAGGACATACTACTCAAATATGTGTTTACTTTTAAAATTAAGGAACTATACTTTACCTTCTGTCAGTAATCAGAATCATAAACCTTTATATATTGAATACTACGTTTTTATGTCTCTATCAAGACTACCACAAGCTTCTCTAAATAGCAAACTACATCTTGTAGTGACAGTTTACGTGGGACTAATCATGGAATTTTCCAGCGTTTCTGTTGTACATTTAAATTTTTTCTAGTTCTCCAACAGAGTACTCCATGGGGCATTTATTTCCTTTTTTCAATACAGCATTACTGAAGAACTGCCTTTTGTTCCCTGAAGTCTTACATCATGAATAGTACTGATACCATTTCACTCAGTTTCTGCTTTGTAGGGTGGGACTTGTGGGTTTCTGAATTTTTCAAGATGACTGTTGGTGCTGACAAAGTGTGCCTGGCAGAGTTCCAACTCATTTCTCCCTCCATCAAAACCTCATTTTCTGTAATGTTTCCTCCTATTTGTTTCTGTCACTCCAGCACTTGGATACACACAATAAAGAGTGACATTAGGTTATGCAGGCATCACCACAACAATGCATGGAGCATATATTTGAAGAGCAAAATGTTTAGGACTGAAACTTAATGGCATTCAGTCATATTGAGGAAATTCAACTTTTATTTTTAATGAGGACTGACAACTAGTGAGAAGATAAGCAACAAGACTGAAAAAATAAATAGATGATATAGCCTGTATCTACTGGATTGAGCACTTCTGAAATTAAGTCCCTCTAGCAAGGGAGGGGGGATACTTCACTTGTGTTTGGCCATTCCTCTTTGAATGGTCAGAGTATATTTAGTTCTATTTAGTGTATTTAGGTACTGGAGTCACTAGATAGCCACCAGAGAGTTATATAGGGTGCTCATTTTCTCAGAATGTTACTGTTAAATGGTCTCTGATAAAATTCTGCAGCACTAGAGGGCTAGCACAAGCTCATTGGTGCAGCTATGAGAAACAGCAAGGGCACCTTGTTCCCAGCATCAGCCTTCCTAGTCACAGAATATTCTGAGTTGGAATGGACCCACAAGGATCATTGAGTCCAACTCTTATGAGAATGGCCTATATGGGGATAGATCCCACAACCTTGGCATTATTAACACCATGCTCTGAGTCAAGCACTGGCACTGCTGACATGCAGGTTGGTGTTGTAAAGGGAACTCTGGTCTAGAATAATGTTTCGGATCACAAGCATTCAAAAACTGGTATATAGAGCTGGAATAAACAAGCACCATTAAAAGTGGGATTAATTCCACCTAATGAAATTCTTATGCTACCATCAGTAATATACAGGATACAGGTTATTTCAGCATTTCAGGTTATTAACTAGATATTTGCATTCTGCAAATGCCTGGCAATTGTTTGCAATCACAAGCACATTTACCATTTGTAACACCTGCAACCTCTTCCATATACAGATGCTACTAAGTTTCTATGTTGGTGGTGTAGGAAGAACGAATGGAACAACTTTGTGCATTGTGGATAGGAATCTCCTAGAGACAAATTCTCAAACTGAAAAAAAAGGGCCTCTTTAAAAGAGAGAACTTCACCTACCTAAATTTGCTTTGGATATTAATGTTCTGGACAAAACAGAGAGGTTTTTCAAAAGGAAATTAAAGCCATTTTATTGGATGAAAATCACTTTGGAGTTATACAAAAGTGAAGGTTAATCAGAGTTCTCTTTGTCTATAAAACATTATTATTATTTATTTTGGCTTTTTGAAGGCAAGACACTCCTTAATGGCTTCCAAAGTAAAATAACTTAAATCCACCATTTAAATATAAGGAAGTAATTTATGATTGACTGTATGAACAGAGAGGACCTTACAGGCAGTACAAAGATTATGGTGCAAAGGGTAAAAAATTGTACAACTATAGAAAAAATCTCAGATGGAAAGCAGAAGAAAATTAAAATAATAGTTTCTAAGTGAAAGTTTTTTTACTCTAACATCTCCTAAAATTATATTTTCATTTTCATGGGACTCATGAACATTGAAGTCCTTCAAGTATACAGGTGGGAAGGTCATGGTTTCTCCTGGAGCAGTGGAAGGATCATGGAATATCAGTATATAATCCTCCTCATTAAAATGATTACATAAAGCAGTAGCACTTTCCAACCCTTTTACCCTGAACCACTTAAAAATGGTTTAACATCACACTTAGTTCTTCATAAGACCAATGTTCAATTGTCTGTTAAGGATGAGAAGATTTGAAACATCATCTTCCAGGTGGATACTTGGAAGACTGATGACTGGACTCTGTTTCAATGACAAGATAATAAAATATATGCAAAAGTTCTGAACCCTATGAGTCTTCTCTATGGGAATTTCTTTAACATGAAATTTAAAAATCATGTTCATTCTTAGTAATTAAATACTTCTCAGGGTAAGTGACATTAATCTTGTTAAATCTTCTTCAAATAACAGCTCTAGAACACAAATTGAAATCATACCATCCTAGAATATTTTGTAACATGGGAATTCTTCTGGTCACAACATAGACACCTATGGAAAAGAATCTTTTCAAATTATCAAAACTAAGAATGGGTTTCGATTAATCATAGCTACTCCACAAATATTTCATTCCCAGAGTTTAATTTATGTTCCAGTAATCTACACCTACCTGATTATGGCCTACATTATACTCTTTAGTGGGCCAGCTCCTTCAGATAACTGCCTGCTTTGCCCCAGCATTTGCTTAAAAAGCTAACTGCAGTATTCAAAAGTTGTGATTGTCATAATGTAACAAAAATTCAGGATTTTTCAGGAAAAAATCTTATGTGTTTATAATATAGATATTTCAAATGTGATATTTGAAAGTAAATGCAGATCTGCTTTTATTCAGCTATTGTCTTTTGCTCTATACACACCATCAGATTTGAATTTTAATTTTCTTAGTGAGGTGAATTTTTCCTTTTGAAATCATAAATGAGTTCTTGTGACCTAACTGCTTCCACAGTAATCAATCAAAATATTGCAAGGAATGCAAGCACCGCAGAAAGCACAATGAACACATTCTTCATCCAGAGACCTCGAATAGTAATAGGAAAGGAGAAACTAACATAAAATATAAGCAGCCTTGTCTGAACAGAACAGTCATCATTTCCATGAACTACTAGCAGGCCTTCAACAGACTGCTAATTCATATTTCCCCTAGCTAGGAAATTAGTGCAATGTTCTATTAATGGAGACTATGCATCAAAACACGTGAAATATCTTCATCCAAAGTATTCAAGTGAGAAGAGTACAACTATAACCTTGCTGGATGTAGACTGTCCTTAGTGGACTCCTTTGTGGGTTCTTTGCTATCAAATCAGTGTAAAAGTATTTCCAGTGATGTCAGAAACAGTTTGAGTGGAAGAACTGAGTTTAATTATTTCTAAGGAGAAAATCCAATATTATTTTGTAGTGGCAAAACATAGATGAAGGGTTTTTTTAAATGAATTGGAGTAACTATGTTATAATTGCCACGAGTTTTTCAGATTTTTTTGTACATAAGCATAATTTATAACTAATATTAAAACAGTGGGATCAGCATTTCACTTCCCAATTTTCAAATGAAAATGAAAAAAATAGTAAGGAGTTGAAAAATGTTTCTTTTCTAATTTTCTTTAATTCTCAGTGTTATAGCTGGCATGGAATAGTAGATGAGAGGACACATATAATATTTTTCATGTAAGCTCGGGACTGGTTTGGTTTTTTTCAGGAAATTCCTTTTGCATTTGTCCAATTTGTTGCTTTGCCTTGCAACAGCATAGTATCTTCTTCTAAATGCAGTTTATCTCAAAACTCTTTCAGATGCACTTTTTACAATTACACGCACAGCCACAAGAGTAGTAAATCAAGAACGAGCAATGTTTTACAGCTGAATTCATACCTTGCAGAGGAAAGTATGAATAGGAAGATTTGTTGTCTAGCTCCGCAGACCATTTCACTCTGAGAACATAGGGTTCCTTTTCATGAAAATGTTTGGGCTTTTGCCTGTATGCAAAAATGAGGGCACACCTTTTCACTGCTTTTGCATATCCAGCTGCTGTTTAAAAGCCACAAACAATAGTCACCAAGCATCTTGCAACTGCCTCCCATGGATATTTTCCATAGTATCTGTAAACTCAATGAGGGTGAAGTTCTAGTACTAAACATGACATTTCTATAATGGAAAATATTTATTTTGTTGCATGCTGTCAGTCCATTTTTTTGAGAGTCACTCTTTGATGGTGTGAGTAGGCAGATACTATATTTTGCTACAAATTCCTTATATATTTATGAAAAAAAGTACACAGGAAAAAGTGCACATGAAAAAAACATGGAAAGTCTTTTGTGAAGGCTCTTTTGTTAGCTTTTACTATTTTGCATGCTAAAAATAGAGAAAAGCAAGCTTGTAAGCCACCACAGAAAACACTGATAAAGAATGTGGCTTCAACAAACTGCAAATAACAATTTCTTCCTGACTTTATGTTACAGTTTATCTGACTAAAAAAGGGCAGGTAACTTCAAGCTATAAGCTGGTTGGTTTTGTTATGTATACTTTTAATAAGTGTGATATTATTGTGTAAGGTTCGGTGAAAGTGCTTTCTTCAGTGAGAAATATCAAATAGTCAGCTAATAAAAAAGAGAAGTAAAAGCAGGAAAATGATAAGATGACTCTTACTGCAGCAGAAAATATATACCTGCTATGTAAGCTGCAGGAAACAGTAGCAACACTGCCTAGAATGCTTGAAAGGGAGATGGGATATAAAAGCTAAGATTTCCTCCAAGAGGAAGGAGGAATGCAGATACCCTGAGCATTGCTGGAACAGGAGGCAAAGAAATGGATGAGGAAAGTGCTTTATTTGATACAAGCAAATTACACATGGATTTTCTTCTGTTTATCCACCTACATCTCCTTGCAAAGGTACAAACATTTGTAACTGTGTTGTCTTTTTTAGCTATTATAAATAAATGCTTGTAGATGTATTTAAACTCTGACATGACTTGGATAAAGTACCTTTTTCCAAGTTAGAAAACCGAAGGTGTCCTTCATCCAAGGCTGCAGAGAATCTTTTAAACAGGTCTGTGGCACAAGTAGTCTCCACTCCATCAAACACCACTCTCTGTATGCAGTACAAGCCAGGCCAAGTGATGGGAAGGCTCCACAAGGGACAAGGCAAGCATCTTCTAGTGGCTCTTAGTGGCACTGAAACGCCCCTCACACTATCAGAATGACCTGAGTGTCACAAAGAGAGTGTCCCAAGGACTCCAAGCTTTGTCCTAGTGTACCTAGTGACCCTTAAAATCAGTTATTAGAATTTGCTAGGAATATAAATTTGAATGAGATTTATGTCTGATTTATTCCATCATAACATAAATTTAAATTATCTGGAGGTAAATATTTCCCTACTTCTCCACACCATAAGTACATGATATATAGCCTAGACACACAACTTTTAGACAACTGAGGTCAGCAGAATTCCCATCTCATAAAAGCCACAGTTAAGGAACTAAGTAAAAAGGAGTTTCAGTATTTTTGCTGTTCATCTTTTGAACCTTTAGGTCATGTTTTAAGGCTTAATCCTGAAATCATGAAGTCTAGAAAGTGTTATCTGAGACATTCCTGTTATTGCTTTTTTTAATAAGAAATGTAAAACTAAAAGGGGTTGTTAAATAATAGATAATAAACATAGCAAAACAGAAACAGAACTTAATATTCCACCACATCTTTTCCCCCCACTTACAAATTATGGCATTTTCCAGGGAAAAATTCACTAATTAAAAGCCTACATACAGCTCTGAGATTTTGCCCTTTTTCAATAGATATGAAGTTCACCTTGCATGTACAACATCCTCATCAATTTATAATGCAAACAAAATACATATCAAACTGCTGAGATATAGATTTATGGTGTTGTCACAATGCAGCTAGTGTTATTTCATCCTCATTTATGAAGCATAGTTCACTGTAATTACTGAAAGATACTATATCATCATGGAGCAGTTAGAAACACTTTAAAATTGAAGTACTTAAAGTGTGCTAAAAGTACATTTGGAGAATGAAGAAGGATGTTTCCACATTTCTAATAGAAGATTACAGCAAGTGTTGATAAAATGCTGTTCTATTTTTTTCAGAACAGGTGCACATTAATCATCAGTAATTTATAGTCTGCATGACTAATAAAATTGGCCACAAAAAAGTAACATTTTATATCTTCTCCCATTCAGCATTCATTTGCAACTTTATTTATAATTATCAACTACCTTAATCAGAAATAACCTCCTTATAGAAAATTTCAGTCTACAAAACAGATCTTTTTGTTTCATCTTCTGAAAATTATTTACTTAGTTATGATTTTTAATCATTATTTATGATATAAAAGGGCTATCAAACAACATGTGGGCTGTAAAAGTTTCATTTCATGTCACTTTGGAAATATAATTGTCCTAGTTTTCAGCCAAGCATGGGGGGAGGGTGGAGCCTGGAGCCATGTGGGCGTGTCTAGGTTGTTATTCTGTACCACGCACATCATCACGGGAGGATGGAACTAAGGGATTTTCACTTCCGTGGAAAAGGGAGCACGGCTTTGGGTGGAAGAAAAATACTGGGTTCATTAGCAAGAAAACACAGCTTCTGTTGCTTTCATGACCTTAACAGAGTTTAATTTCTGAGTTCACAAAGATTTAGAAGCCAGTATCTGGCCTGAGAACTCTGGCTTATGGTGTAGGGATGGTCAATATTAGCCCCTAGAATGACTCATTATTAATTCCTTAGGGTGAGTTTGAAGAAAATAATTCAGTCAAGAGGACAAACTTGAGAGATAGAATACAAAATACTTAAGACACATTTAGTTTTATTATTATTCCTTATCTAAAATGCTGGTATTAAGATACAATTTCCCTGCTTTTAACATAAATCGGATATATACATATTTCAAGGCTGTGACTTTATATATGAAGTTATCATCTGTCTCCTTTAGTAATTATAATAATGAACAGTAAAAGCACAAAATCTTACTAAAGAGGAATAACATTCTTCTTGACAACTTTGCTAAGCAGAAAAGTTGAAATCGTCAGCTTCCTTGAGAAGCTCAGCAAAAATTTTGTAGTGTCCGAAGTATACAATCATTCAGTTATAAAAGCTTTCCTCTTCTTTCTTGAGCTTCTTTTCACTCCAGGTTTGTTTACTTGCTATTGCTAAATAGAGACAGAAGTAAACAAAATTTTGTTTATAATAAAGCAGTTTTGCTGATCAGAGAAAAAAGATACATGTGGAGTAATACAACAATTACAATCTAGTGAAAAATCTATTTTTCCATATAAAAAATTAACCTGGTAGGAGAAGAGTTTCTGGCCTGCACAGTTCTCCATGAGGGTACAATCTTTCCACAGATTAATTTCTCTATAACTTGTTACAAAGGAAAGCATGGCATAAACTTGATCAGGTTCGTTTTATTGTTTTGTTTGGTTTGTTTTTTCCACTCCAAATCTGTATTAAATTGTTTGAATAAAATTGTACAAAGTAAATAACAGCAAGACAAATGCTGAATCAGTACCACCAGTCAAACACAAACAAGTGCCTTGCCTAACACATTTATCCTGATCAAAACTCACGTACTGGGTACAATTCCTTTAATGCACCATACTGTACAATTTTAAAAGTACAATGCCATACTATCAAAGAGCAAAACTATGAAATGTTCTGCTCTTACAACCCAGTAAAAAACCAGGATATAACAGCCTCTGCAGGGATAACTAGGTGTCTCCTCCCTCCCAACAAGAACAAACTGAGAAGTAGAAAAGTGTGTATGTAGGTATGGTAGGCCTAACTCCATCAGTACTCATGGTGTCAGAGTCCCCATCAGAGTGACAAGGTCAACTGCCTCCCTCTAAGCTGAATGTCAGGGGGAACAGGAAGCTGGCAAAGCACCTGGGGTTGCCACTGCAGGTGTGGCTGGAAAGTTAAGTTGAGTAGCTTGTCAAAACATTTTAATTCCTAATATCAATTTTCAAACTAATTTTAGGGTCTGTAAATCATCTGCAATTTCCCTTGATTCTGACCAGCATTTCCATTTTGTGTCTTGGCTTTCAAAAAGCCAGTCTGCCTCCCCTTTAAAATCTGTGACTACTCCTTAGAAATCTGCTGAAGATTTAGATACATTACTTATTTAAAATTAAAAAGACTGGGACAGAAAATGTGAGATCCTATTTGTTCTTATGAGGGCTAATGTCAACTTGGACTTAGGAAACGCTTCCCATAAAGCTGCTCCCTTTATACTGCCTGTTTCAACCAGGAGTCACAAATGAGTCTCTAAGTGTGATCACAGCACTGGTAAAATGGACAATATTTATTTCGTTGGGAAATGCTAAACCTCATATTAGGTTACAGCACGTCTGTCCCTGGATTCCCTGTGCCTGTGGGTATCAGGCTTCACTGGCCTGAGGAGAAAAACCTCTTTCCACTAAATAAATCCCAATTGAATGATGCCACTAGAGGGAGAGCCGACCGTATTTATCAACAATATCAAGCTACTACATGTGTCTCAGTGGTACCAGTGGATTGTTGAGGTAGGTGGTGGCAAAAAACCAAACCCCTTCCATTTCAGACAAGGACTACCCCAATTTAAAAATGCTGCAGACATATGTGTAGGCTAGGTTATGTCAAACATTTAGGAGAATGACAGAGACAAAAGTGGAGGGACTTTAAAGACCATTTTCACCCAAGACCAGTTTCATTTATTGCACTCCTGGCAAGTTTCTATTTATCTGCTCCTAAAAAGCCCAAAGATGATGACTGGAGTTTCTGGATAGAACATCACTGGTTTGGTGATCAAAGGATCAAATAATAATCAAAAATTATTTTATTGTTTAATATTCCTCTGAGATGGAAAGGTGTTTTCTTCCTGCTAAACTAAACATTCCTCAGAGCAATTTAAGCTCAAGAGATCCCTCTCCATTCCACGGTGTCTGTGGAGAAGATTTTATGTTTCTCTCTTGGTTAGGAAGTTTTAAAGTTTCTAAGGGTATCATCAGATCTCCCCTCAGTCTTCTCCTGAAGAAATTATTCTAATTTCTACAACTGGTCCTTACACATGGCCATTTCCAGACCGCAGTTATTCTCATTGCTCCTCAACATCTCAATGATCCAAACCTTTCTTAAACTATATGCCTCAGAATGCAGCCAAAAACCTTTATATGCACCACTGATTATTGTTACTGGGGTGTGCTTCCATACATTTGCCTAATTAGACTCGCAGATTCAATTAAAAAAACAAAAAATCCTGTTAACTCCAGAAAAGGTCATCCAAATGTTACTTTACTCTTCAAGGGAGTTTGATTTCCTAACGCAGAGATAACTGCGTCTTCGGTAGTTAATCCCAATTCCGTCTCCATGTCAAAAGTGGAAAGTATGGACCAATAATAGAAGAGGCTCTTTCAGAGTCAAATCCAAAGGATAGTTTTAAAACATATAGTTTTATGTGCTCCCCTCTCAACTTATGCACTTGCATAAGAGAAGTCAGGTTTTATTTTATCAGGTATCCAGTGCTTGTGACAGGGTACTCAGCAACTGTGTCAGAATACTCACAGTTTAGTGTTGTTTTATTTGCTTCTCCTTTATGCAAAAAGCCTATTTGTTTTGGAGAAAAGCTACCAGCTAGTTTAATCTAGCTAGTTCCTTCCCAACAGGTTCATAATTTTATTTCCTGGGTGCCCAACAATGTTTTTATCCAATATGCTTTTTCTAGAAATTGACACTAACTTGAGCATTCCTCATATTTCTAACATTGGGTTTTTCTGAAAGTACAATGATATTATAAAGTTACGTGATTATTAATTAGATAAAGCCTTTATTCCCTAATTTATTATTTTCCTATACCCACCAGGTTTTTTACCTCTGTTTTTGAAAATCTGTTGTCTGCCTGATTAGAGGAAAAGATCCTTGTAAGGCAAATCTTATTTACATTTTTTTTCAGGTATATGCCTGAGGAATACCTCTTGCTACTACTATTTTGCAGGTCACAAGTTGGTGGTAAAAGGAAATAGTCCAACCCTGGCAGTAAAAACTATAGCAATCAACAACTGGCTGTTGATTTTAGGGAACAGTTGAAACTTGAGTGTCATGGGAAGCAAGAATTTGCTTGGATTGGAACAACTGAGTGAAGGAAAAACTCTTGATACTGGTGGAAAGTCACCAGGAAAGGAAAAAAAAATTACAATTCCTAATGAAGAAAGAATGATTAAATAGCCACTGGCTCTCCTTAAGGCCACCAAGAAGTCAACAGCACCGAGATTTCCAGGAAGCTGTCCAACAATTTAGGAAAGAGTGATGAGAAGTTGTGGATTTTTTGATACCTAGAATTAAAAGCATACTCATTTCCTAACTAGCAATCCCACCTTACACATTTAAAAGTATACTCAATCATTGGGGTGAAAGACACTTACAAAAACTCGATCCAAACCAGACAAATAAGCCACACCAGTGTCAAATTCCTGCTGAAACCCCAGCAAGGCAACATTTATTTCTGCTGTTCTGAATGGCAGAAACCTGTGAGTTGTCTAGAACCTCTTCTAATAAAAAAGCCACATAAACTTTCCTCTTCATTTGCACATTCTTCATGGTTTTGAAGTTTCTTCTTTTTAAAAACTATTTTAACAGGGTATGTCAGGTCATCATTCATTTTCTGTAAGCCACTTTTAACATCAAGAGTCATATTTTAGCATAGTATTCTGAAAAGCTTTCCTGAAAGGAGACTGGTTTATTATTTAAGCATATCTTCTTTCTTTGATTTTTACATTTACAGAAATCATTACTGGGGAATTCCTCTATTTATATTGGTTGAAATCCATTGTAAAATCATAAAAATGCTTTTTCTTTTAAACCTGATTCCCCAAAAATGATGACATTTAAGAATTTTGGAAGGTAAATAATAATCTCTTTTTCATTTTGGCTATGCAAGATGGCCAAAATCTCCTGAAAAGAGCTCAGAATATTTTTGTCTCAGCCAAAGCCAAATCAGAATCTTGTCTGATTTAACCTGAAACTGGCAGAAATGTTAATCTAAAGCTTATCCAAAGCAAAATGCTTTATTTATATCTTTTTCCTATTAAAACCCAAGACTAGTCAGAACAATTCTCTACTCATGTTACTATTGTTTCAGGGGATTTCGATCATGCCTTCTGTAATCTTATTCTACAAAAGCAAGAGTTGATAGTGTTTCTATGCCTTTGAAATTTCATGTTTTATTTATGTTATTTGTGCACTATACTTCTGGACTACTGTGATATCAGCCCTTGGGAAAATTAAACCCTTTTGCTGAATAGACTCCAAAATAGGTTTGGAAAGCACTACCACAATCCATGTTTACTGAAATATCACCCTTATTGCTTTTTTTTTCCCATTATTAGTAGGATCAGTGATAGATTTGGCTGCATGTAGAGCAAGGATTTCAATTTCTAATTTAAAGAATGATAAACAAGGGAAGGATAAACAGCTCTACAGGAGAACAAGGTAACGTGTTTCTGCCATTTTTGACATTATTTTCACCATTGCCAATATGGTGAACAGGGGGTCAGACAACTGTCAGCAAGGAACAGATGGAGTAAACAGCAGCACAACATTTAAAACAGTTTAAATACTACTACAAAAGTCAAAGGGTCTGCTGTGTAGTATTGGGGAGTGAGGGAAAGACATGGAGAGGGAACCAACTGGCTCTTTGAAATTGTTCAGCAGGTGGTTGATATTACCTGCTACATGCCATGTAAGAGTTATTGCATTAGAAGAAAAACTGATGCATTCCTGGCAAGAGTTTCTGGCAAAAGGAACTTCTGCACAGGCTTTTCTGACCCACTCACGTTCCAGCAAAAAGTTTTCAGTCATGCCTTACCGCAGAGCTTCATGCCAGTGAGCACACGGGAGGTGAAACTTTCCTGCAGGTGCCCAAAACTCAAGAGTGTGGCTGAGAGCTCCACTTGTAAAAGGAGTTCCCTCGCACTGAAAGTATCATGTGTTGAGGCTTGTACTACTTCATCCCCTTGGGATTTAAACACTTACAAGATAGAACCACTTACAAATGTTGTCACGTTCAACTACTGTTTTTCAGCTCCGTATGATGTCATTTTAGACCCAAAGAAAGCCTCTGTAACCTTTATTTAATCACACAAACTAGTTTGATCTTCTCAGTCAATGTCTTCAAGACACAATATCCAGAATTACAAAAAATAAATGTTATAGAAAACAGGACATTAGTCCAGTAATTCTTATAAAAAGAACAATTTTTAAATAAAAAATACACCATTGCCTGCACTTTCGTAGTATTTGTTTTATGGGACCTTTGCCAGCAGTTTAGGAGATTATCTGCTCTGAAATATTGATTCGAATTTTATTCAAATTTCTAATCCCCACAAGAAAATCTACAGCTTTTCAGCCCATCTTCCTATTATTGCAAGTTGTCTGAAGAAATCATAAGTAGTGTGAAATCTCTTTTACCTTTAAAATGGGATGTTCCTTTAAACTCTCTGTGGTTTCCTTATATTCACCATCAATTCACCATCACATTTCCAGAGAGGGAGAGTTGTCTTCAAAAATCTTCCTTCTAACAGCCTTACGGTTTGGGACTTTATAAATACCGAAGTTCTGGCTCATTTGCTTTCTTTATTAAAAAAAAAAAATGGGAGAGGCTAATTCTTCTAATTAACCACGATTCAGAGACTGGCGGGTAGTAAACAACAAAATAATTAGGGAGAAGGAATGACAGAATGGAATGAAATGTTTCAGAGCTTTTTTTCACCTGCATCCAGGTTAAAGTAATATTTTCTTTCTGTTTCTGATTCACAAAATAATAGTGACTACATTGTATTTTGGCAATAAAATAAATAACTGTTCAATAGATTGGGGGAAAAGCTCTCAAGGCAGTCTCTGCACAAGACAGGACATCAGAGTTGTTGAATCATGAAACTTCTAAAAATATAAAATTATACCTTGCTTACCAACAGCATTGCTTTCGCTGATGAAGAATAGTTTATTATTTGATTGGCAATTGTTCTAAGCAAGTCTTTGAAGCACAAACATAAAATTTAGTCAAATAAACATTATTTAAAGATTTCTTCCTATATTCATGATGTAAAAGGAACCTGACCTTGACATTTTTCATCACAAAAATGATATGAGGTGTGGTGTATAAATTACACTTAGGAAGGTTTCTGCATTGTTAAAAGAGATCATAAAAAGTAGACTTAATATCCAATATGTTTTAAAAAATAGGTGAGTAATGGAAAATACATTGTCTTACTGATCCAGTATCAAAGAACATTAGGTAATTTTCCTGTACAATACCTTTCTTTCAGTAAAAAAGTTGGTTGTTGGGCATTTTTTTAACACTAAATAAGACATGGTTACAAACCAATGATTCATAATGTGATTTTACACAAGACAAAAAAAATAGAATCTCCTCCTTTTAGGTGTATAAATATTGAATTAATTAAAGCAACAGTCTTTGAAATCTCACTTATGTGAGATCATATGTGAGTGATAGAACAGTGCTGAATACAAAAGCAGAAAAGACCTGTTAAATTATCTAGTTGCATTGGGATGAGGAAGCCAACCCAGCTAAAACAAATTCACTGCTTCCTCAAAGGTCTCTCTAATAGATTCTAAGCATATTTGGGAGAGAGATTATGACAAAATTTGAAGAGTCAAAACAATTAATGGAATAAACAAGTTCAACTTAATTTAAAGATCTACAAAGTTCTTTTTTGAGGGAGTTATGTGGTTTTGTTGGGTTTGGGGTTTTTCACATTTTTTGAAAGAAACAAAGAGCAAATTTCCATTCTTTAGGCTAGGGAGTAGGACCCTCTTTCCACTTCGGCCTGTAGCTTTCTGATAAAGATGCCACAGAACACAGGAGCTCAGGATTCTGCATTTGTTGGACGATAGCAAACTAATCCACAGGAAATCCCTCTTCATCAAAGAGGACATCTGAGTGCTTTCAGGTGCTGCTACTAACTGTTCCAGGTTTTAAGAATTAAACTTTCACAAGGACCTCTGTATAAAACTCCAGAGAATGCACCATGGAATAGCATTAACAGCAGGAATTAATGGAGGCTCTTAAATGATTCTTCAGATTTTGGATTCTCACCTGAGAGACAATAAATTGGAGTTTCAATCAAGCACTTTCATCACTCAGGACAGGCATCTGAATTGTGACCTTCTACACTCACACAAGGATATTTCTATCCATATGTAAAAACCTTAGGCAAACTAAGATAGCTTTCAGTCGAGCAGGTAGGAAACTTGTGTTTAATACCTTTGCCAGTAAATTTTGAAATATTTTTAAAGTGGCCAGGTCACCCAATTAACACCTCTACTATTTTAGAGGTGTTCTGTCTGACTAAGTGCACAGGATGTCAAAGAATTTATTTCTTGCAGGCTGACAAGTACTTGGATACATATGTGGAACCTGGAAGTCTGAAAGGCAGAGGAATAAAATCTTGGGAATTTATATATGCCAGTGAAATTAACTGTAGCCCTTGTTCTCGTAATTCTGGTAGTCATACAGTAAACTAAAAATTATGAATCACATACTCTATTTTCTTGTGACTTGGAAGAATGCCATTTTTCCATTGAAGTCAATCTCTTCCCAGTGCTTACTTTGGCTACATGGATAGAAGGAAAGCTTGCTGCAATTAATGTTTCGTATAGTGTTCTGCAGAGGACACTTCTTACAGAGTCTGAGACACTGAAAAACTCTAAACTAAGTGCTTAAAAATATTGATTTGGAGAAGCTTGAGCATGTGTGCATAATCCAAAAGAATGTTGAACAGTGTGTCTACCTTTGTTAAAACCACTGGTCTGAATGAGCAAGGTCCCTTTGACATTTTCAGACTGACTTGCTGCTTACTCCCTATAACCATATTGCTCCCTAACTCCAATTCTTACAAAACACTGTATCTCTCTCATTATTTTTATTAGAAGATTGTTTTGGAACCTCACTGATGTGATAACTCTATAGTGTCGTCTAGTTTTCAGGCTACTGATGAGTTTTCACACACTTCTTTCTGTGCCTTTTGCATCCTCTTCCACAAATGTATTTTTAGAGAGTGTTAAGAAAAATGAAGTTTGATAAGGATATGGACAAGCAAGAAAGCTGAGATCTCTTCCCTACTTTCTTGCATGTCAGTGGCCATAATCTTGCAAAGCAATTCAGAGAAACTCATGTCCTTTCTACAATGATGCTTCATGTGCCTACCTCTGCTGAGGTAAATAGGAATGAAATTCACCATCTCATGGCACTATGAATGACTCATGCTCACAAGATAACTGAATCACTACTTCATGTCCTTCTCTCCAGCTGTTGTAAGCCAAAATGTGCCTACTTTACATCTGTTCTTAGTAACTTTTCAGCTTAAATATTACATTTTATACTAGTTACTTTTATTCCAATCCTATTCCTTGAGGCTTCAAGATCATCTAGATATTAGTTATCTTTGAGATCTCAAATGTCCTTTATATTGATCACACCTCCTAGCCCTGCATCCTCAGCAAATTCCCTGGCACACTTAGTAAGTGAAAATAGCAGAGCTAAACTCCTTGAGGATTCTGTTTAATAATACCTTTTCTTGCAATCAATACTTATCTTTCAGTACTGCCAGCTTTCCCCACCTTATTAGCTGGCACCTAAACCACATTACTATCAAGAATCTAATATTGTGTCCTAACTAGTCATTCCTCATAACAGACTGAAGTTTTGGCAATAGCAGCTTAAAATGAGACAAGGCTTTGAGGAAAGTTAATATTTCTTACTCAATCAGCTCACCTGAGCATGAGCATGAGGGGAAACACCATTGCAACACACAGGGAGACCAAGCTCCTTTTCTCATTACTTGAAAAACAGGTTTTGGTGTCTCAAAATTCACCAAATAAACAGTGTGTTTAATAGAACTCCTCTACCCTTTTCCTACACCATCAGTGGCTCAAAAAAATCTACAGCTAAAATCTTCAATGAAGCTGAGATCCACTGTAAGCCTGTTATGGTTCATGGCTGAGTCACCCTAATAAAGAGAAGCTAAAACCCTTGCCCACTGAGTACTAACACATTCTTACAGCAGTGCTCCAGCTCACAATTTGGGAAAAAATGTGATAGTGGCCTTGAAAATCATCCATAACTTGGTAACTAATGCTGAAGGAATCCTTCAGTCTGGATTTGGTGGAAAATAAATATCATTGTTGAGGAAGATGACTTGTCAATCAGTCTTCTGGACACAGATGTGGACACGATTCCTGTATATCCTTAAGAAGTTAGTTATGCCCGTAAGAAACTTAGTCTATACCCATGTGAATTCTGAAACTGTAGAAGCTAGAACACAAATAACAGAAAGATAAAATTGCACCTGCACTTGGGAGTTTTTCTTAGTTGGTATGTGTTTTAATAATAGGCAATAAATAGCTCTGTAAACAGGCCTGAAATAGATGGCCAATAGTGTTATATTGTTGTTAAGCTGCAGCCAATGAACTTGTGACATGTGTGCTGGAAAATACTATAAAAAGGCCTTGATTTATTAAAATATATTCTGCCATACCTACAACTATATGGTGTGTGTGCTTAGTGTCGTTACTGACTCTACAGCGACATATCATTTTAATAATATATATTGATATTGCAAATATTTGGGGCTTTAAAGAAAAAACCCAAATGTTACAATGATTACTGCAATGGATCCAAAATTACAGTATCTGCAGTTAATTATGCCTGATTTTTTTTTCTAGAGAATGCCAAAACTCAGCTGATGTTTTCAAAGCTCTGATTCAGCCTATTGCCAAACTGACTGTTGATTCTTGCACTCTTAACAAAGATGCTGTAGTTGCTAGTCTCATCTACAGAAGGATTTTTTCAGTGAAAGTGTTTTTTTCAGTAGGAAGGATGAAGATGAAGTTAAGCAGATTCACTTTTTTTTTTGTATCTAGCCTTGTTCAAACTCGACTACATTCAATATTTCTCAGTAAAGAAAAAATAAAGTTTTTTTATAAGCCTTTAAAATATCTCAACACAGCACCCAGATTTCCCTCAATTTATCTCCTTAAACATTAATTTACCATGTTCTACATTCTAAACATTAAGAAATTACTGAATGGAATCCTAAGAATCAACAGAATGTTACAAGTCATTCAAAGTTTGCTAGTGGTCTAAAGATATGTTAGTTTACAGCAAAGCATCTGAATGCCCATCAGGAGTTTTATTTTCTTCATTTGACACAAATTTATAGCTACCATTTACTCAAGTTTTCATCAAAAGTGGTATGTATGGACCTCAAGATACTGGCATTTTCTTCTTCTGAGTTTTTGATCCTTTTCACAAGTCCATTTAGACCTGCTATTTGAAGGAAGCATAAAATGCTTCCTTTGGCACTTCTCTAGGAAGTGATCACAACGCCACTTGGAAATTTTCCTCGTCTCTTCACAAACGCTGGAGAAAGGGTGATTCCAAACAGTATTTATATTCTGAGCGTAGAGATGTCTTATTGTAAATGAGAAATAAAACTCTTAGAAATTTTAAAGCCTATAAATGTATGAAGAGCAGAAAAATGCAATACAGAATGTAAACAAACTAAAGGAAAAACCTTATGACCTAGTCAAAGGTGAAGTTAATTTTGCTCTGAGGAGCAAAATACATCTTTTACATATATTCAAAGAAGTACTCATTGCACAAAGTGAGAGGTTTGAGAGTAGCTATAAACTTTCTTGGTTTGGCAAATTTATGATCCATTCCTGTTAACCATACAGTATACCCAAAATAGACAACAGAACCAAGTTTCTATTTGGACAACCTGGTACAATTCCTTTTACTTCCTTTCAGTCTGCAACTTGTGTAGACCTATGAGTTAGAGCTTGAGGGTGCTGTTTTTCTCATGTTCTTTTAATAATTTAGAGATGAAATAAAGTTGGCACCTCGGTGCTTGGCAAGAGAATACAATAGATCTCAGAACATTCTTGCTCAAGGGTGGCCTTCTGCTTGTCTGAATGCCTTAAGCTGAGGCTGCCTGAACAGACTGTGCTGTTTCTGGAAGGTTGGTACTGCAGTACTTTCCAGGTACATAGAAATTACCATTTTTGTCATAGCATGACATCTTGTGGACTGCTGGTAGTACTACCAAAGGACTTACTGTTCTTAACCTAAATATTACTCCCATCAAGTAAACAAGTACATGGAGTGCCTGTTTCTTTTAAAGCTGACTGGGTCATATACACAGCTGTCATCTATTTATGGATGAAAACCATTGCAGATGATAAGCTTGTCAGAAAGGAGATACATAGGCAAAACCTATTTAATGTACAGGCACTGAGCCCTGTGATGGGAATGTGCAGGGCTCAGGATAGGGGAAGTCCTTTGGTCCCTCAGCACATTCCTGGCAGGGAAGAGCTTCAAGACTGGCTCGTTCCCATCTTCAGCCTACTTTTTTTTCCTTAACCCAGTTTCTGGCAAGCAGTCAGAAAAAAGGATAAGGATCCCTTGACATGTTGTCTGGCAGGCAGGTGGTAGGTCTCTCTTTCCAAACCTCCGAGGAATGAAGAATGGGAATGGACAGACAATACTGAAAAGATTGAGGGTATTTTCCTCCTCATGCCTAAAAATGGAGAATATTCAGGATTATTTTAAGATTTAGAGCATGACTAAAACTTGCTTACAAGGCATGTGAGCTTGCCTGGTTGCCTGGCCCACATCACTACCTCCTGATTAAGAGTAATGGAAAAAATCAGTCTGATCATTAAGCTCCTGACTACATTTGAATACATCCTCATATATACTTCATTTAATTCTTTCCTGAGTGACATATTCAAGGAAAAATTGGTGCTTTATTTCAAATAACAAGACAGCACAGAGTTATGAGCTGACAGAAAAGCTGAACTGTATGAAATCTATATAGTCTTTGCTGGGCTTTCTTTTCATCCACAGGAACAAAAGGCCAATAGTTTTAGCCAAAATGTTTCTTTGCTCTTAGATTCCTTTGTTACTTTATGGTTTTGCACACAGGGTCTCCAAATCTATTCCCTCTGTTTCAGGCCATCCATTAGCTCTTTGTATGTAAGAATATACTATACACCATTCCAAACAGCAAGAGATTGTGGACAAGGAAAGGAAAAGGAGGCTGTACTTCACAGAAGAAGTACAGAGCCAACAAAAACAACTGCTATCATTATTTAGATGGCACAGTCAAAAACAAGTATCATGAACAGATACATTCCCCTGAAATTGTGAAACATACCATTATTCATGAAGGAGGATGACTGAGATACTGGTTTTGGGTTTTCCCTCCATAGCTGAACTTACCTTTAGCATTTTGACTGAGTAGGGAAGTGCCAAAATGCTCTGAGAATTTGGCAGGAGTTTCCTATTCTAATTTTACGTTTGAGAGAGGTAGAAGTTTTGGCTGGATATACAACCTCTGTATCCTTACTGGAAACAAAGGGAAATTTCAAAACTTTCTCTTAACCAGTTTAATATTTTTTTTCCTAGAGAAAATTCATCAGCTGAAGAATGACTTTCAAGTTAAAGTCTCATCAAGTACAGAGAAAATCCTTCAAAATGAGGGGTAAGATTCAGCCCAAGATTAAGACCTCATTGATAGTGACTACATCTCAACTCCACAGCACTGGAAGCCCAGACAGCTATCATGCTTTAGAAATCTAAATTCAGCTGTCAGTCTCAAGCTGATTCCCATGCTATACTGAACACAGACAAAAGGATGTTGTGTAACCTGTTAAGGAGCTGTCCGTGCTGTGCCATTTTTGCAGACACATAGATTAAAAACAACCAAAATATCACCAGACTAATGAAGTACAGTAACAGAGTTGGGTACAATAATTAAAGAAAAAGAAAAAAGTTTTCTTTTCAAGGACATGCTACCAAAGTAATTGTACTCAGTTGAATTGACCCACATTGCATATTAAGCCTGGCACAAACAAGTATGAACATAAGGAGAGCTGGGAATGATGACGTAAAACACTAAATCTAGCCTTCTGTGGAATCTACCAGCCTCACAGGGTCAAAAGCTGAGCTTTGAAGACTAGGGGGAAAACTAGCCTTTTTCAAATATTTGCAAAACTAGAATGTTGTAAAATCCCTTTTATCCCTCTCTGCCCTCACCATGCTTTCTAATTCTCAAGTGATTGCTTAAGGAAGTGAATCAAAAAAATCATGTCCCATAGCTTTTACATATTTATTACTAGTAGGCAGCTGAAGGCTAAATACTTGCATCTATATAAAAAGCAATGGTAATGACTTAGGCATCAGTAAAATGATAAAAGCCAGAAATATTAAGTAAGAAGTGATCAGAATTATTTTGAAAATTAAACAATGCAGTTCACTCTCCAGTTTTCTTCCCTTCCTTCTTTTCCATGATTTTTATATGTTCTACTAATCCTTAATTCCTTCTGTTCCTCTCCCCAACCCATGGCTGCAATTTGCACTGACCATTGAACTTGATCAGGCCAGTCTGCTGGCTGTAAGATGTAAAGAACATTATGTAATCTTTACTGTAATTTTGTTGCTGCTCTTAGTGGTCTGCTATGTCTATTCTGTGCCCTGTGTGAGTCTGAATCTGTATTTCCACTTCAGAAATAGATTTCCAAATGAATTTGAAAGGGGTGTATATTGGACATTGGTAGATGAGCAGTATGCAGTCTGTGGCTGAGTTGTTTGGGAAAGCAACAGTGTGATATGGATACAGAAAAGAGGAGGAATTAGGATGTAGAGAATGATTAGGAGGGAAAGAAAGGTGACTGATACCTATTTTGCAATCCAAAGGGTATCTCCTAGATAAAAATTGGCTGCCTGTTATCAGCTATTACAAGGAGCTCTCAATAAGCAGTCACCAAAAATGAAAGCAGACACATTTCCAAACCTTAACTTTTCCTAGCAGCCAGTTGGAACAGCACACAACAAAGCCAGAGCCGCTTCTTGTTCACAAGCAGTTGTAATTCACAGTACTCGGGTGTTATCCACAGCATATGTGCATAGGGTATGCTCACCTCTGGTAAACTGAAGTCTAGGAATTATTTGGAGTTCTGCACAATTAGTTTACTTATGGAGACTGGCTTAATATAGACCTGCTTTAAACGCCAGGCATTAAACTAGTATGATCCAATACAATTCTACAGTTTTCTACTGTTTCTGTAGGAAACTGTAAACCAAATGGATAACACCATAGGGAAAAATAACCCCTCATCTAAAACCTAATTTCATGAAAGAGGAACAAAATAAATCCGAACAACATAGCACTGAAGTTGAAGGACACCTCCCGGTTTCAGAGAAAAATAATCTTGCATATTCTTGAGTGCCAGAAATATGAATTCATAGAGTCATAGAATCATTTAGGTTGGAAAAGACCTTTGAGACCTTTAATAAAATAGAGTCCAACTGCTGACCCAGCCCAGCCAAGTCTTCCACTAAATCATGTCCCCAAGTGCCACATCTGCACACCTTCTTAATACTTACAAGGATGAGTCAACCACTTCCCTGGGCAGTCTGTTCTAATGTCTGACAACCATAAAGAAATTTTTCCTAATATCCAAACTAAATCTCCCCATGGCACAACTTCAGGCCATTTCCTCTCGTACTGTCTCTTGCTACCTGGGAGAAGAAATAGACCCTCACCTCATTATAAATTCCTCTTGTGTAGCTGTAGAGAGAAATAAGGTCTCCTTTCTCCAAGCTAAACAACCTCAGTTCCCCCAGACTCTGCTCATAAGATTTCTTTTCTAAACACAAACTGCCTTAATTCATTATTTCATTCTTCTGAGCAGATATTAAATGCCATATCAAGTTCTTTGTTTGTTTATCATTTATATCAGGTGAAAAGTAATATTTAACTTTGCATGACTGTGAAGTCTATGGTTTTCCTGTAAATTTCCAACTGATAACTGTTTTTTAATGTTTACAATGTAATTTTAATTTTATATTTTTAAAAAGCAAAGCATAACTTTCTAGAACTACAGTGAAAATGATTGCTATAACAACTGAGGAATGACTGCTTCTGTCTCCACTTAAGCAGCAGATTCTAAGCATCGAAGTAGACCAGGAGTACCATAGAAATAATTTTTTGGGAGAAAAAAAAAAAACAAACCAAGAAGTAAACTTGTGTAGACATCTCCTGTTTGACAGAGGTAGTCAGAAGGAACATCAGGATTTTTCCTGAATTAGCTTAATCACTCCCATATATTACAAACCACACCTTTTTCTGTGTTTTGGTTAACAAAATTGTACAAGTATTGTTCTAGGCCAAGTAAGGAAGAGATAGCTCTCACACAAACATGTTTCACACCTGAGTCACTTGATGATCAAATGATTTAGTCTTAATTGTTTGTTTTAAAACCAGGTCTTAACCACTTTAGGAAGAATGTGGTACTATTAATGGACACAGACCAGGCTTGAGTCATTATAAAAGATGTAAACAAATTGAATACATCCAGAGAAGAGTAATAAAAATTATAAGAGGTGCAGAGAATGACCTATGAGGAAACGTTGAAATAATGGACCTTGTTTAGTCTAGAAGAGCAAAGACTGAACTGGAATATGATAACAATCTTCAAGTATGTATAATGCCCTTTCTATGGAGGAAAATGATCCACTTTTGTCTATGTTCACCAAGGACAATGAAAGCAATAATTTACAAAACTTGAAACAAAGATTAAAGTTTGATATTAAGGACAGATCTCCCACAAGAGCTAGCTAAATAACAGGATTTCTGGTTTGGAGAAGTTTCAAAAGGATTTTCAAGAGTAAATTGAAGTTTTGGACTGATTCAGAATACTAAAAACAGTATTGCAAAAATTCATAACATTAAGGCAAACGACAATCAGTCAAGAAGGATTAAATATGATACAATTTATTTTAGAGAACATTCTCAGTTGCATTAAAATTCAATTAAACAATTAAAAACAGTTTTAACTACTTAGAAAACTTGGAGAGGCTTTGTACAGTCTGGAGAAGTCTTTTTAATGCTTGGTATTCCTAAATGTGATGGGATTTCTCCATATGTGGCATATTTTATGTCTCATTCACATAAATATATGGTATGTAATTACTGGCACAGCATAGTTCTTTAATATACATTTAGAAGTAGAGCCCTTTAAAACTAAAGGACAGCCTTTATTCTTTAACACTGTATAATAAAACTGCAGGAAATATCCATATAGTTTGATTACCTTATAAACTAAGCAACTATAGACATAAAGCGACTTTTTTTATTTTAAAAAAATGGTTGCTGTAAGTCTAATTCCACCCACTCGTTATCAGAACCTCTGTGTATAAATCATGGTCTATGAAACGCTTATGTAAACAAAAGTCAGTTTTGCAGTTTATTTCAGAGTACATCGAACTTAACTGGCTTCTCTCCTCTATAATAGCTGGGATAGATAAAGTATACATATACAACTTAAAAAAAACATACACACACATTTCCAATAAATATGAAAACAGCAAGTGGTATGTCTTACATGAACATTTCCTGTCCTTTCCCCAGAAACCATTTATATTCATTTCAGTTGAAAGAGAAAAAAGGGTACTTGATGGAATTCTAAAGATTAGCTATGGTCTTATATAGATATTTCATAAGTCTTTTATTAATTTTAAAATACTATCTAAAAATTAAAATATAGATATTTTGAACACAATTGTGCAAGGTACAATTCAGAACTATTAACCAATTCAAACACCTTTTCATTCTATAAGCTGGGAAAAGAAATAATTTTAGCATCCAACTTCAGTGCTGACAATAAATTTCTTTTACTTAATATGGCTATTATTCTTGGAAAGAGACTAGCACCTGAAAGATGCTAAAACACAGAACATGGCTATTAGGATAAAAGTTATGGAAATTAAAGGCATATGGAGATATGCCAAACCAACAGTCCCATACACTAATAGTCATTACTGTTGTTTGCCCTCAGAAGGAATAAGTTTCATATTTGGAATTCAAAAGCTTCCACTTTGATAACAAACACAGAAGCTAGAGTTAGGTTTAATCATTTATGATAAATACTGGAAGTGTAAGTAGCATCATCCAATCCAATTGTCCCAAGCAAGGTAAAACTCAATATGTGAAAAAATCTGCTCTATAAACCTGTCTGAAATACAGCTGAACTAGGACTTGTTTCCACAAGCTAGGTTAAAGCTGGGAAATCTGCTTACCAGCAGCAGGAGTTGCTTTGACATATGCTGTTGGTCTGTGCAGCCACAGCAGACATCAAACATTTAAACCAAAAACTTTCCTCAGGCACAGCCACAAGGTATTCTACCCTACGTATAGTCTGTGGGGAGAGGTTACCTATGTTCTCCTTACTCTGGTTGCTTAGGGAACATACAGGAAAGGGAGGACTGTTCCACTGCTCTGCCATGGGATTCATGTCATCTGTGAGTTTCCCACAGAGCTTTGCAGTTCTGCAGATTTGGAGAGATCCTGGAGGCTGCTGAGGAGTGGCTTCTGCCTTTGCAACATGTGCCCTCTTACATCATGTGGCTTCCCTTTGCTGGGATGTAGGAAGTCCTAAAACATCCCAAAGCTATTGAGACACCCAAAATCTGCAGCAGAAATGAAGAGGTGAAAGGATTTTTAGAAACATTAGTGTTTTGTCTAAACACAAAGTTCAATGCATGTTTAAACATTTTGATATACATTATATTGTTTCTCTTATAGACAAGTATTTCAGGAAAAGGAACAGAAAGAATAAACACCTAACCTAAGAGAACTACAAGAACTACATTTGACAGAAGTTTCAGAAGAGCACACTGTGCAGCTTTATCTTTTATTCTGGTGCTTAGGCACTCCAGTGGTGGTTGTGGAACACTGGAATTTCCCCTAAAGATTTATGCAATGTTTAAGCAAGGGACTAAGAAAAACTTGTCTGGATTGACAATTTAATTGAATTTCAACTACACATCAGAAGGAAACCCAAACGTGCACATCTCATTCCATACTGAACTTAAGCTTGTACCAAATGGGGAATCAGGACTGTGGAGTACAATTACTCAAGTTCAGATACAGCTACAGAATTTGGTTTGAGCATAAATCAGGGGAAAATAAAATCCTTGTTTTGAAAAGACCACAATTCTTTTCCTTGGAGAGCAGCAATGCTGACATTAATTCCAGCTAGAAATGGGGATACAAAAGGATCCACATGTGATTGAGCTAAAGCAGATGAGCAAAGTTATAGCTCAACACATTTTTTTCAGGAGCCTTAGTGCCAGACCTCAAACAGCAACTGTACCTATGTAATAAAAAATATACTTTATTCTCCTTTATACTTCTTAAATCAATAAGAATTTACTTGTATAGTGAGCCCAATTTTATCAATAAAAAAAAGAAAGTACAATGATTCAAAAGTTTTCCTGGACTAGTAGCTTTCTTATGTGCTGAAGATTTGAAAATTGGTCATTCATTAAAATATACTGCCTTTTGATAAGTATCAGTCAAATAATTTTATTGAAGGTGCTTATTTTCACAAATATCCATATGAACGTATTGTCAATATATTGATCTGCATTACATTTATTCTCTTTCTTTCTAAGAATTTTAACCTTATACTACTGAAGTAAGTTGATAAAGGATCTGGTTCATAAAACCAGATTAACAGAAGTTATAAGTTTACCATAGAAATGGGAAAAAGAAATTAAAACAAAACCTAACTATGCTACCCATTTACCCCTCCAAATATAGACTACACACCTTCCAATTTAGATTTAACTATTTAGACATGGAACTACTAAAAAGAACTTAGAAGCATCACAAGCAATTCTATAGAAACATCAGTCCAGTTTTCAAAACAGAAAAAAACCCTGTAAATGAAAAACTGGACAGTATGGAAAATAATATGAAGAGCTAGATGGATCTGTGTGGCAGTTGAATCTTTAAAATATTTCCACAAATATTGGTTAGCTTTCTATAATTATTTTTTATTATTATTTCTGTAGCAATGTACAAATAAAAATTCTGAACCTATGCTTTGCACTATGCTTCAAGAATCCCCAGAGGTAGCTTTGTCTCCATGGATATACACACAACACACACAGAACTGTTTCAGGTTTTTTGTAGTCAGGCTGACTATTGAAGATTGCTGGCAGAGGGGAGTTTAAGAAACATATATTAGAATTAATTCTACAGTGGATAGTCTACAAAGAAGACATTATATTATGACTAAAGGGTGTTTGATAATGTAATTACCAGGCAAATTAAGTAGAAGATCTGTTTTCCAGCTTGAGAAAGTTGACAGATCTGCAAGTATATCTTACAACTCAGAGAGCAAATGGTTTCATATTTTTCACTTGTTCAAAAAGTTGAACTAGAGATTTTAAGTTATTGAAGAGCCACTTATATTAGAGAGGAGGAAAAGAAGATTAAAAAGATCACATACATGTAGAATAAATCTGTCACATGAATAAAAACGAAGGTATTTAACTGAATATTAGAGCTAATTTGAACCCTAAATGACCTGTGGTGCTTTCTCAAAGACAGGAACGTGGTTCTCCAGGAAAGCCAATAAAGATAACTTCTAATGTCATCATCAGCAGGAAATCAGAATAGCAGCTAGTATCTGGAAGCTCAATTCTATTTAGAAGTAGGATTCAGGGAAGTACCTAAATTGCAAACAGATGAGAGAAGTTTTCTTTTCAGTTGTGCTATCCATTAAATATGTCTACATGCAAGGCCATTAAAGGTGGCAAATGCCAGAGAAGCTTTAGTCAGTCTAAAAAGAAGTGCCTTAGCAGCCTAACCAGCAACGTGTAGGTAGTTACTGATTCATTTTGCATGATTTTGGGACACATATCTTCCTGTAAATACTGGAGGGAGTGCCAATTTGACTAAAAACTAGATGTGCCAAACTATCACTGTTTTGGAAGATAATTCAGAATGAACAGCACAGGATGTTTTAATCATCATTATAACCATCATGTGTAATCACATTGATTCTTTGAGAATCACCAGCAGCAGATGGCTAAATAGCAAATCACTGGTTTGGGGAAAGCCTCTGTTGCAACGTTCCTTGTGGCTTAATTTTCAGCTGGACTGGATGAGACCCTCCAAATTGCTGTTCTGCTCAATTCTTAGAACCAGTTGACCCGTGGTCCTCCATGACTTCATGATCCATCCCTACTGCTTATCTTAATCCATGTAATAGAAATCTCCTAACTTCCTTACCTATGCATGAAAGACTGTCCTGCATGATCACCTCTCCATTTGCAGGAACAGTTTCTACTGACTACTTATGAGGACAATTTGATGAGCAGGAATCACCTGGGGGTGTTGCTGAGACTGCCACAATGTAGTTCAACACATTTAATATCAAAGGAAGGCTATCAGAGTCAGTCTGTGGGAATCTGCAATACAGGCTCAAATCATCACACAATTTCAACATTTTGCATCTGAAATTGGAAAAATGCCTTTATCATTTTCTGGGGGCACAAACTGTATTTTCTTCTTTCCTACTCCTTGACGAGCAAATGTCAATACCTTAATCAAATGGTGGGATCATCTCACTGAAAGTTACTGTTCTCAATATTCACTTGTGCTGGTTTAAAAGCGGAAGCAACTGCCTGCTACACTGACAAACATTATCACCTGGAATTTCCCATCAGTACTGATCCAGGCATACTCTTGTGTTTTATGCTTACACTCAGATTGCTTTGGGAACACAGTGATTTGTCAAAGTATTTGCAGTGTGAGTATACACTAAGCATAACACTAAGGTACAAGGCAAGAAACATCGCTACAAGATGCTAATGTAGCATAAATAATATTAAAATAGTTTGTGGTACTTCCTTCCCATGTGTCCTAAGTCGGTATTACCCGTCCTGTTTCTGCATCTGCTACAACCTTCAACAGAAAACTAAGTTTTACTTATAGACTGCCATGTTTTCTACCAAGACTAGACATAAATGTGACTGCTTGACTATTTCATGGTGTTGACTACCAGGTTCTTTATCTTCACTCTAAAAGAGCAGCCAACAGAAAATCTCACAAGGCTTTTTTCTTTTACAGATGTGATTCTGCTGACAGAAATAAAGAATTTGCATACTTTTAAGTTCACCATTCAGATTTGCAAGAACTTTTATCCCGTACTTAATCTTACATAACTGTTAAAGCTGAAAATATATTTGCAGAAATATCCCCCTAATGTTTACCCAAAATTGTTTTACATTTTCTGGTGAATATGTGACATGGAATTATGAGCCATATTCCTGTACAAAAGTTCCATTAAACACTTTTACACTAGAATAAGCAACTGTGATAAACTACCACTAGACATATAAAAATATTTTTAAATTACAAAAGTAGGAATCTTTAACTTTAGAATAAAAGCTTCTGCATTATATGTATCACATACCAATAAAGTAATCTGTGCTCCTACATATTCCTTGCAACATGCAGAGTCCTCCTGCAGCTTTTAGGAGATATCATAATGATCTTGAAAGTAGAAGTTTATGTACCCAGTTCCAGTGATATTCAATAAAATACTATGCCTAAAAATCAAGTCCTTAGCATGCTTCCAGAGTATAGATTCAGAAAGGAAAAAAGCTGATCTGTTGTCAGGTTTTTAACCAGGTCTGATTTCTTATTGAAAGCAGGCAGGCTTATATCACACATGGTTTGCAGGGCAATGTTTTATCAATATATGGTTTTTGTCTCATCCATTCCTAATCAGACTACAGTTGCCAACACACCGACACTCAGAGACTGCAAACTGGCCAGCCAGCCATCAAACAGCCTGATATATTCTGAAAGCTTCAGGCCTGGATGCTCCTCTGTGAAAGCAGAGACTAGGAAGCAAAGGGCAGGAGGGCATGAGTCAGGGTTGATAAATAAAAATCTTTAGCTCTCCACTGCATTTAATGCAGATAGATGAATGGTAGATGGGCAAATCTTTTCGGATATGACATTTGGTTTGGTTTCAATTTGTTTACTCACTCTTTTCTTTTAATGTTTTTCTAAGTGATCTAGTTTTAGCTGGAAAACAACATTCAAAAATGTCTTTTTCAGCCAGTGACTTCAGTGGAATCCAATTTTTCCCTTTGAGCATTAAGGAATTCACATTTCCTGCCTCTTGGAGCCATACACTCTTTAGAAGGGTTGTAAAATCTCTTTGTGGACAGAAGGAAAACATTCAAAAGAGCTTTTCTCAAAGAGTTGAGTAAAACACATGAAACCAAAGGTGTGGGTAAGCAGTAGAATCTCTCTATATTTCTGTGCTACTGCATCAGAGGCCACTTAGGGGAAAAAAAAATCAAGGTTATTTTTTTCTCTTCCATCTCTATTTATAAAGAGTTAGAGGGAAACATGCCTGTGTGCTCTGACAGAAAAGACTAAAGTAGCCAATTTCTCAACAGTGAGCAGCGAGAGCTTTTAAGAAAATAAAACCAGAGCTCAATATGGAGACTTAAAGTCGATTTAAAAATAGGATAATTTGCATTCTTTTATTGAATTTAGCCAACAATTCTTACCATTCACAAATAGCTGTCTTCTTGGTACATAATTTTAAAAGGACACAAAACTCCATTTAACTGACGATTTTTAATGTGATGCTTCATTCCCACAGCCAGTTGTCCCAAAAAACTTCCTGCCTTCTAAAATAAGATTACTGACTTGGTGAGTGAGGGGAAAGCAGAGGTTGTTGTTTGTTTCAATTTTAGTAAGGCTTTCAACACTTTTTCTCACAGCATCTTTGCAGACAAGGAAACTGAGGAAATAGAGACTAAATAAGCAGACAGTGAGGTGGACTGAAAACTGCCAGGCTCAAAGGATGTGATCAACAGCCCAAAGCCTAGCTGGAGACCAAGCAATAGTGGGGTCTGACAGGGGTTGAAATTGGGTTCAAAACAATTTAATATCTTCATTAATGATATGGGTGATAAGACAGAGAGCACCCTCAGCAAGTTTGGAGAGGATGCAAACTGGGAGAAGTGGTTGACAAACCAGATGGATTGCTGTTATTCAGAGAGATCTCAACCAGCTGGAGAAATGGCCTGACAGGTATATTGAGAAGTTCAGCAAAAGGAACTGCAAAGTCCTGCACCCACAGAGGACTGGACTCCAGACACAAGTCAGACAGGGGGCTGAGTAGAAGCTGAGCAGATTTCCAGAAAATGACTTACACATTCTGGTGGACAAGACACTGAACATGAGACTACAGTATGTCCGTGTGGAATATAAGGCCACAACATTTTGGTCAGCATTGTCAGCTCTTCCAGAGAATTATCAGAAGTGATTACTGTCCTCTGTAAATGGAGATACACTTGAAGCGCTGTGTCCAGTACTGAACTCCCCAGGACAAGAGAAAAATTAATATACTGGAGCAAGTCCAGTGAAGGAACATGAAGATAATGAAGGGATTAGAGCATCTTTATAACAAGAAAAGAGTGAGAGGTGGCATTGTTTATCCTGGAGAACAGAAGGTCTAAGGGGGGATCTTAAAAATGTGAATAAATACCTGGTGAAAGAGGACAAAGCAGATGGAGTTGAAGGTGAAAGGACAAGAAGCAAAAGGAACAAATTTATATACAATAAATGCCATTTAAAGATTAGAAAAAATTCTTTATGATGAGAGTAGTAACACACTGGAACAGGTTGCCCAGGGAGTCTGTAAGTTCTCCATCTTTGGAGACTTTAAAAACCAAGCTGGAGTCAGTTTTGGGATACCTTCCGTAGCTGACTCTGGTTTGAGCAGATATGTCTGTCTCCAGGAGTTCCCTCCAATCCTCAAGCACTCTGTGATTCTGGTTTCTTTTGCAGGTGCCTCTACCACAGGAGAACTGATGATTTTGTGTCTAGACTGTCAAAGACAACTCAGTATAAGCTGTAGAAAACATGAAAACAAGACCAATAGTAGAGCAAGTAGAGAGAAAAACTAAGAGAATCAGATCTCACATATAACATGCAGTGGGAACTATATGGAATGAAACTCAAGCCAAGATCTCTATATTTGATTGAATAGTAGCAAAAAAAATTCAAGAAAGATGCCGTATGGCCCTCAGATGTTAGAGGACTGCCTGGCCACCTGATCTGTAACATTGTTCATCAATGTTGGCCAAAAGACACAACATTCACCAATATAGATTTTTAAGTTGAGAGGTATTGGTTTCCCAAGTTTTTAGCATACTTAAAACCCATAATGAACAGGGCCTTAGGTATACAGTTAGGGATTAGGGTTCTTAAAACAAAAAAAATTATCTAGGGTTGAGATTAGGATGTCTGACTGTTTCTTGCACCATGTGCTGGTTTTGGCTGTAAACCAGCAGGGGAAATTAACCCCACACCGAATACCTTGAGAGATTTTAGGTCAAAATTACAACTTTAATAAAAAAGGTTAAAATAAATGCAGTAATACAGAAACACAGCTTAAACAAACCGACAGAGTCACGGTACAACCTGACAGCCTGTTGAGCAGGGTGGTAGCTGTGCAGTCCAGTGAGGCACTGGTCCTGCAGGAAGGCCTGGTAGCCCAGTCCCGGCAGTGCAGTGCAGTAGCTGAGTCCAATTCCGAGCAGTGAAGTGGAGTAGCTGAATCCAATTCCGAGGAGTGAAGTCCAGTCGAGTCGAGAGGAGAGTCCTGAGAGCGGAGTCCCGTCGAGTCGAGGGTGCCTTTTCTGATCCAAACCCCTTGCTTTATGCTGTGTTTCTTGGCTGGCACCTCCCCCAGGGGCGGGGACTTTCACAATGGAAGAGGATCTTCCCGATGTTCTATTGGTTGCTTTGGTAATGAGCTTGGATGAGCCCTGGGCTCCTCTGAGATGCTCCCCAGGGTTCGATGGGGTTCAGGTTAATTAGTCAGGCTGGGTGGTGCTAATGGGCCATTACCTGAGATCAGATAATCAGCTGGGTGGTGCTAATGGGCCATCACCTGAGATCAGATAACCAGGGTGGGTGGTGCTTGCTGTCGGCTGGAGTGCTTATCTCAGTTGAGATAAGGAGTCCCAGGTGTGTAATTATGAAATTTATCCAGCTTTTTGTGGGTGGTAATAGAATACATAACTAACCCAGGACAACCATCAAAAAGCAAACCCATCAAATGAACCACAAAATAAGATTGACTTTCAAAAAAGCTTTCACTTCAAAACTCTCTCATCATCTAAAGTGTTCCATTATGAAAAACTTGGCTGCATCACTTGAAAGTAAATGTTTTAATTAGTTAGTTCCGGAACTTAAAACTTTTTTAGGAAGCTATGTTGTAGCTCATTTGAGCACTTCACCCAATGATGGCACACATTAATTAACACAAGGTTTTCTGAGAAAAATGTGCATCACAAACACAAACCTGCTTAGTAATATATTAATTGAGAATAAGATTTATTTATATATCTATTTATGAATATCACTGTGTATAGATTCCCTTTTCAAAATGAAACCTTTAGGAACTGTTGAGAATGAGGAAAGCAGAAACGAGAATGAAAATAACTGTACTTGTACAATTTGTATGACTGCAAGCAACAGTATCGGATTGGTGTTTAATACCATTCCATGAGTTCACACATGGAGCAGAAGTGCTTGAAAATGGGATTGTCATCCCAGCCTAAGATGCAGGTAAAATGTTCAGGTTTTGGAAAGCAGGTGCTACAATACAAAATGCAACAACCCACCACCAGCAACTCATATCTGTGCTGTGCACAAGCTGTCAAGCATGGGAGTTACTGAACATTTTCCCAAAAAGACAAACTTCTTTGACTTGAATTATTGACTAGATAGTCTGTGAACATTGCAAAGGAGAAGAAAAAATTAAATCAGACCATTTACCCCATAATTCTATGTAGCAAAAAGGAGTTAAGAGATATTAACAAGCCTCCTCAACTACTTCGATCATCTCAAGATCATGTAGAAAATAAACACTGTTGCCTCATTATAACACAATTTTAAAGTGTGTAAGGAAACAAAAAAAGATAATTTTATATTCCTCACCATTCAAGAAGAGGTAATTTCCTTTTTCTCTTCCATTAATGAAGCAGAGTCAAAGAAGGATGGAGAATATTGGCAGTGCCAGCTGGAAAGTTTTTCAGATTTTTTTTAGTGTACTTACTTTCCACCTTTTCAACTGCCTCAGTTTGATGGGCCATGAACTCTGATAATTTATAATAGAAATACTAGTAGTTGAGCCAAGCATGTTACTACCACTGTAAAGTTTAAGTCACACCTTATCATGGTGCCAGAAGAAGCAATGATTTAGTTCCAAATTCTAGGTCAAAACCACATTATCTATTCATTCCTAAAACTAGTCCTGATCTTAGGTATGCAAGGACAACTCTTGCATGCTTATTTGCTAGATCAAGATGATTTCTCAGGTGTCTTTGCCTTCTTAATTACTATAATTTTCTCTTTTTATGGTGGTTGAGACAGTGGACAAATAAGCAAACAAAAAATACCTCAAACCAAACAACATAGAAGTAAAGGGAGGACAATATTTCAAGAGTAAATTCAACAGGATAAAAAGCCAAGTGGTTCTAACGAAGGAGTCTGATGCTTGTGGTTAGCTAGAATCAAAGCAGTGGTTAAGCTTGCTTCCAGTGGAGTCAGGAGACTGCCAAGGGTCTGGACCATTTTGCATGCCAGTTGTGCTCTACACAATTTTTTTTATAAGCTTATAAAAGAAAGGTGAACTGGTAGCAGGACCGGAACTGGGACAGCTTGTTATTATAAGAACATCAAAGACATTAAAAATGCTTTTATTTGGGGGCAAAGAAGAGAGAGAAAGGAACAGGAGAGATAACAGTCATAGGAGAGATCAGGTGGAGGGATAAAATCAGTGAGGCCTGAGATTGGATTAGGAGGATACCAGATTAGCATCTGTGATGAGGAGAGGGAAGGTAAGACAAAGTGAAGAGGAAAGTTACTTAACATTTTATCAATTTTCTCTTAGAAGATATTTAAGTCTTCTTCAAAGAGGAAAACACATTCATTTTTCAAATCTTCCTCTTGTCCTGCCTCTATGTCATGAAAGAGCAAAGTGTTGTGAAAATAAATAGGGTTTTGGGCTTGGAATCTGGCAATACATTTCAGAATGGACAAAGCAAGGTCACCCAATTTTAGTTTCCCACAAATCTAAGAAAAACAAGGACAGAGGTGTGAGAGGTGGATTTGTACTGACTTTGGCCAGGTGACTTATAATGGAGTTAAGCAGTTGCACTATAGGAGAAAATTACTATGTTAAGTATTGATGGAGACTATGGAGACCGGGCTATTAAAGGAGTCAGAGTGAAAAAAGAACTCTGATAGTGATGAGCTAGTGGTGGTAGGAGCTCAACAAAAGGACTGGAAAAGATTTCATTGCTGAAAGAATTGGAGATAAAAGTTCCACGTGACAAAAATTTTAGCAAAAGGTACTTTCAGTAAGCAGGAGAAATAATTCTCAGCTAAAAATAAAGAGATTAAACTGAGGAAACAAGATATGTCAGATCTGATTGGTCACCTACTTGGAAACTAAAAATTACTAAGCAGTGAACATAAGAGATGATGAAGGAAAAAAAAAAGAAAATAACCAGTAACAAAAATCAAAGATTTTTACAGTCTGTGATTCTACTAAGGTTTAAGATAGTTTCAAGCTACTGTTATATAGTTTCAAAAACCTAGAGAGTGAAGAGATTAGATAAGATCACAGTGACAGATGGAGATGTCAACACAGATGATATAATGCCTTAATGTCACTAAATGAACAGTAAGTCTTGTTTGAATGAAAACTTTGCAGCAGATGGTACCTTTATCATTGCAGACAATCCGAGTGTCACTGTATAACAATTTATAATTTTTATTGATCAGTGGAAAATTTAGTAGTCTACATCTATAAAGGTTATTTTTTTCCTGGTGATATCTCTAAATTTCTAGTATCTTTTGCAATATTTATAACTCCTGCCTCACAGATAAACCTTTATCTTCAATTTGCAGAATTTATTGGAAGCACAAGAGACCTTTATTTGACTGCTTTAGATTGTGAACTGAATAGAAAAAGATGGAGTGAAAAACTGACATAAGATAATGAAGTATCATGTTATCATAACCATAAAGTCTATGGATATTTATTTCATGGTTCCCTTTATCCTGGAAGCACAAGTTTCCTCTGTGGATCCTGCCTTTACGCCTCAAAAGTCTAATCCTTATTGGAACTCATTTAGTGAGGTATTCACAACGACAAGCTTTGATTTAACAGACTTTTTTTGTTAATCTTCACTCTGGTGAGCAGAGGGAGTGAAAGTCATTCAGAACCTTGTTCAAAAGAGATATTAAACTGTACGAGTTCGGAGTTGTTTGACTAACTGAGGTGCCAGCCAAATGTGTTCTGAAAAGAGGATGTAAGGTTTAGTCTCACTGCTGGCTTTCACTGGTTCAGTCCTATAAAGTTTTGGAATAGTTCTCGAGGTTAGTTTGACCTTCTGTTCCTAAACATCCAATGAAAACAGTAATAACACACTATTCTACCTAGCTTGCTGAAGGGGAACTAAAGAACAAGTGTGAAACCTACTGTATATTTTCTTAAATTTTCTGTTCCACAGAAGCAGTTATATGCAGAGATGTGTGACATTTTTAGTTTCCTTGTGTTAAATGCAATGTTTCGGGAATATAGCTTCATTTCTTGCAAATAAATTATGGGGTTTTGAATGTGCACAGTTTTTAATTACTCTTACTGATTTATAGCTGCTTGGAGATCACCTCATTTTTCAGCTCACACCTCTCAACTTTATGTTCTTGAGCTGATTATGTCACTTTCCAAACTGAGGGGTCAATCTCTTTAGAAAAGGAAAGAATGAACAGCAAGAAACCCTGTTTATCAACAATTGCCTTTGCTTGTGTGTTAATACACACGAGCCATTTTTAAAAGTGTCAACAAAATCCTGTTCACCTCAGTTTTGCAAGGCAATCTATTGTAAAAAAATATGAATGAAAGAGGCAGGAATTCTGACCTACCCTTCCATGCATGAGACTTCCCAAAGAAATGATGAAAATGTCAGGATAACTTATATGGCAACACAATATCAAGTGCTCTCTGAGGGATATTTCCACAGCCCCAGGCTGTGTCCCATGTGGTTGTAACCCGGCTATTTGATTGAAAAAACAGTGCACTACTACTTGCACAGGAGTCCTCCTAGTGCAGTACATCACTTTACCAAGTGCTCGCTTCTAGGAAGGAATAACAAATAAGCAAACAAAACATATGAAGACCTTAATTCTTATTTGATATGTTTCAAATAGAAGTTATCACATCACAATGGAACCCTCAATCCTGAATGAATATTTGCATGGGCAAATAATTTTGCAAATTTTTTTTCACTATCAGGAACTTTTAGCAAGAATATACATATAAGAATTAAACTAATACATACCCAAGAGTTACAGTGTAGTTGAACCTCAAAGTTATTGTCTACGACAATTCTGGAAAAAATAGGCAACTGAAAGAGGGTAAGATCAGGCCTCACTAACTCTTCTACCATTCATTCATTTATGTTGATGTTACTATCTCATGACAATCCATTCTTTTCTCATCAAACTACGCAACAAACATCACAGTATTGACTTGCTGGGATACTTTAACTTTGCCAAAACGGAAAAAAGAGAATTGCTATGAAATTTTACCTTTTTAATTGCTTAAAAAGGAAATGTTAGTCTATGCACTGCACTGACCAGCACTAATCACTTAGGTTTTATGAAATCCTGTCTTGCAGCTAAATGATTATAATGTTACCTTGTAAAGTAATCGTATAAGTTTGGGTTTATTTGCTCTGGTTCTAATTGATAATGAAATTAACAGAAGTTTTGTAAGAAATTTTAGGCTGAGTTCAAGAGAGCATAACAACAGATCTATGGATCAAGGATTATATTTCCCTAGATATTAATTAAACAGTGATGTTTAAAAGACAGACAGAAGACTTCTGTACTGAACCAAAAAAGTTTTTAACTCCTTCATAGATTAGGGTGATCAGTAATGTTTTTTTCTAAAGTAATAATAAAATATTTGCAAATATCTGCTCTGGCTCCATGTGGAAGTTTTTGTCAGCTTCAAATCCAGGTGCTGAACCCTTGATGGGAGGTTATAGGGCTTAGGAGGGACAGCAGACAGAGATGTAGCCCCTGTCACATCAGTTAGCTCAGCTGAGTCCTGCTATGATGATGCTGCCCAGCCCTGGGGCTGAAGGGAGAGCCAGGGTCATCTTCACAGAATGGCCTCTCCAATGGGACTTGTCCTATGGGTCAGCAGCTGGAGCAGCTGCAGGGAGAGGTGAGCAGGCTGTGCAGGGAAAGCGAAGAGATCGACAGTGTCTTTGTAGGAAATCTGCAAAAACAAAAGCCTGAACCATACAAAATGTAAAAGTAGATTGACTTTGGGGGCCATTTCAGACATCTGAATATCAATGCATATATCGTGGGGAATGACCAAGATGTGGAGACATAGTGGTTTAACTCACTATTGGAGTGCTGCAAAGGAGGAATGTGAGCTCTTTCAGAAAGATAGGATGGGTAGGCATGGAGGGACGGTTGTACTCTTTCTAGAGAGGTGGTTTCAATGCATGGAGTTTTCTCTTGTGCCAAGTTGACAGAGGAGTTGCTCCTGCGGGCAAGGAATAGAGAACAGACCTGTTTTCAGTCTCATGTGAGTCTGTTGGGAAATAATTTCTGAGTTCCATGATATTCAATTATATTACAAAATTATGAAAAATCTGGAAACATAATTTGAATTTTAACCAGAAATTTAAGAAGCAAGCATTAGTTCTGTGTTTTAGGAGAGAGACTGCTGTATCAAAACAGTAAAGGGGAAGTTAAAGAATTAGGTTCATTACAGGAAAGAAAATAATTTTCTGGAATAAAGATGAATGACATCTAAGGAGAAAATTCAAATGAGATGGTGAAGTGTAGAGGAAGGGTAGAGTAAATAATTACAGTATCTGCAGGAGTTTTCCGATAGAATATATTACTGATGCTTGTTTAGTACTATACTGCTTTCTTGTAATCATTGTAATGATAATTTGTTTTGGAACCTGTGACAAATCGAGAACATGCGAACATAAATATATGTTATACCACATAAATACCCACGTTTCAAAAAAAAAAAAGAAGAAAAAATATTATTGAATTCAGCAATTGTATTATCTAGTTAATGCTGCAGTTTAGTTATTGCTGTGTGTTATTTTTGGTAAAGTTTCAAATGGAAGAACATTTAAAGTTTATCTGAAAAAAAATTTAAAAAATTTAAAACTGCCATATTTGCTTATCTAAGGATAAAAAGCAAAAGGAATTTTCCACTATTCATGTATTATCCATGTATGCATTCAAATATGAGCTTTTGAAACACATTTGCTTTGAACAATAAATAACTGTAAAAATGTTTTTTCTTGTAAGGTTTTACACTACCTACAATCTGAATTTTCTGTTCCTTAGCCACTTACTTCTTCCTTAACAGGATGTGTTGCTCCTACACATTATCTGCCAAATTATTTGGCACATTTCCAGTCACAGGGAGACCCAAAATCTGCTAGTTAATTTTTGTGGAGTTGGCACCTATGCATGTTTGCCTGTAAAAATATGATTGCTTCCTTCCTTCATTTATTTGTTTCCTGACTTTAATAGTTTTGGTTAAAACATTAGTGCAAGTGCCAGAGAAGTTATTGCTTGAAATAAAAACTCTGTGACCTAAAGATTCAAAATATCAAGAGGGCATGTATTTTTATATAATTGAAAGAGAATTCTTCCTTAGCTTTAAATGTGTGTATTCCTATCCTGATAGATTACAAAACAATTTTTATTTTTAGAAAACAAAATGCAGTGTGCTGGTGAGATTATTGTACAAAAGACACCTACTAAAATAAAACCTTCATCTCATAGAAAACAAAAGAACAAAGTTTGCCTTCTTTTAGCACTGTAAATTCACAGTCACACTGTAGCAGAACATTGCAAAATTTCTGAAGACCCATACTAACAGGATCAGATGCAGGCATGCATGAAGTAGGTGCTGCCTGGGTAGCAGGGCATTTACAGGTGGTACAAGAAGATGAAACTCGGGATGGTTCTGCAGTCTAGCTCCTGCCTGTGCAGTGTGGAGGCAAAGGAAGAGCAGGATCCAACTACTCAGATAATATGAGCCTGATTCTACCCCTTTCTCAGCAAGGGTAGGCCTAGTGCAAGTCCTTTGCCTCTCTGCCTCTGTTACTGCAACCTGGAAGAGTTTGTGGGGCCAGTTGAGTAAGAAGAGCAAGAGTCAGGGACAGTAGTGAAAAAGGAAACCACAGTTAGAGAATATGAGACAGTTTGTAGGGTTTAGGCAAGAAAAATGATAAATTCTCTGAATTGAATTCCTCTGGCTGTGAATAGGGATTTTGTCTTTTTTTTGTATTCAGTCAGTGCTTGATGAAGTCAGGAATAGTTTTTAATTTATTGTTAGTAAATAAACAACACTATCAATTTGTATTTATTCAATGATGACCTCCTTTTCCAAACTGGAAATATCCATGGTACAAAAATTTTAGTTGATATCTCAAACCAAGAGAAGTTATACTTCTCTTAAAATCATGAAGTTTACAACATGCCAGAATCTTTAAATTACAGTCCTGCCTGTATCTGCCATTTCTTCACAAGTTTCATGGTGTTCTGGTGTTTTCAATAAGAGATGCCAGTGTAAATCTTTTCATCTCGTACACTAGTAATTAATTAGTTACTAGTAAATTCTGCTGTCTGACATGGACAGTCTCACAGATATATGATATAGATCTCTTTTTCATTTGGGTTACAAGATCCAGGCCTCTATTTGGTACTGAAATGCACATATACGCTGATATATGGGAGCCTTTCATGCATGTTTTCCATTTTTCTCCAAATGTCCTGTATAACAATATTTGCATTTTTTTTTACAGGATCAAGATTTTAGATCACACTCCTTGTGGTGCCTGTTTCTTTTTTTTTTTTGTTTTTGCCTCACTTCCATAAGTTTCAACTCTTAAGGAGTACATGCATGAAAAGAAACTGACTTCCTCGTAAGTCATGACCTTTCATGCATAATATAAATTCACATATTATGGTTATAGTGTAGCAACAGTCAGTCAAAAGTACTGCAGAGAGCTATTTGACATTATTGTATATAGAGTGAGGGCAAAGGGAGTTGAGCTACAAAGAGAACCAACTGTTTTTATTAATGCACAATTTCATAACTAATCGCTTTGTTGAAGCATAACATACATCTTGGGAAGTGATGTATTTGTGTTAGACATTTGTAAATTTAACTCAGCATAAACACTTGACTTCAAAGCATTCCTGTGAGGGAATGATCGTATTTTAACAATATGCCCAAAAAGACTTTTCTTTTTGTCTGAAATAGTTATACCTGAGGGAAGAAGTCTACTATGAGGCATACTCCTGAATATTAGTCTACATGAACATACCTCACTTTGACTAGCTAAAAATCACGAGATTAGGTAAATATAGTATAGTGATGAATATTTCAGGGACCTGAATTTTGTTATGAAGTGGCACTAGAAAACTTTTTTTGCAAATAAAGCAAGAAAACACTCCAAATTTTCAGCTTTTTCAGTCTCATTAGATACTTAAATTGACAACAGCAGCTTCAGGACCAATATACATCATCTGTGCATTGTCCATGGCCATGGTAAATGATGCTTACACATAAAGCCCATGGGAAAAGAAGAGAGAAAGTTATTAGCTTGGAAGTTTTTTTAGTCATCCTGCACCGAAGGTGACAGATATTACCTACTCATTTTGGTGAAGAATGCACCTGGATTAGTTAGTATGGCTCATCTGACAGGCAGAAGTGTAATAATCCTCAGATTTACTAGAGGTGCTAAACTGGGCTGTTACTTATAGTCCATATCATGTAGCACTCTTGCTTGGAAGCTGGCCTTACAATCCCACCGATTTCAGCAACCATCTGCTTAGGAGGAAGTGCTGGATGAGTGGAACTACAGGAAGAATGGCTATTGGCATCTCGACTACAGCTGGGCTCAGAAGTTTGACTAAAGCTGTGTTAGTGTATTCCACTTTTATAATGAGCCTGGTGTGGAGGAGGATCAGGCTTGTGCAATTGACTTGCACACTGAGGTGTGGCTTTGGTTTGCTCTGGAATTTACCATGTTGCAGTGATCTGTAGGAGCACAGGCAAACATCCCTTAAAATAAGTTGATTTATGAACTTCTGTTTCAAGGTGCTGGAGATGACCACGCAGATGTGTTTCTAAGAAGGAATAAAAGGGAGGGATAAACTGATTTTGTGAATATATGTGGTAGAGACTGGGGAATAGGAGAGGAGGATAAACCACTGCAGTTTACGTATTAGTGACACTTGAAAGAAGTCCACTACTTAGGAGTGCAAATTAAAGGACTGTCATTTGAATATGTCCCCATTTGGCTACAGTCTGGAAGTAGAAAGCAAATTCACACTAAAAAGAACTCCAGTGTACTAAACTGCTCCCATTAACTCCGTGCAAAGATGACAAAGCAAAAAATGCAGAAGGAAATAATGAGCTGTTCTATTTCAGAATCTACTCTCTCATGTTGTCTTTCAGTTAACTCCTGAAATTTGTCTTTTTGCTAATATTTAGTCTTCAAAATAGAGGGAACTGTAGAGGGATGCTCCAAAAGAATGTGTTATCTCGTGCTGGTCTACTTTATGTCAATACTTATGTAAGGGTTGTGACACAATCAAGACATTGATTTGAATTCCTATTCTATTTAAAAATTTATGTGTCTTTTATGAGAGTAACAAGACAATAAGATACCAACTGACTTAAGAAACATATATTTTTTAATTGGTTCATCACAGCCAAAATTTACACCAGTGCATTTTTGTACATCTCTGCTAAGGTTAGCTTAGCATTTCTGTTTGCAAGACAAAAGAAATTATTTTTGAGTGATTGAGAGAATAAGCAAAGGACCTGCTCTCTGTCTTTTTTTCCTATGAAGCTACATACAAAGACTTAGCTATCCTAAGAGAGATATTTAGCACCAAAAACCAGCAAACTCCTACTCATTCTATTCAAGCATACTGTATGAGCAAGTTAAAACTGAGAATATGATGTTAAAGTTAGCATTGTCTGGCTATGCTATGTGGCTACAATAGTTCCTACTCTAATATCATCGAAGATAATAAATCCTTTCCGAATGCAATTGTCACTTGATACTATCAATGGTTTTGTGACCCCACCTCTCAGAGATGCTCTCTCCATCCTTGTGGTTTTTTCAGTCATCTTCTAACCACAGGACTTCTAAAGCTGCTGTTTGAATATGAATGCAGGATCTTGCTCTCCTGTTCCCAGTCCATGACAAACTATAATCCACATCTGTAATAATAATATCTAGAAAATTGATTAAATGTATTTTAATAGGCTATGATTTCTGGTGTACAAGGCTTAAATGTCAAACATTAAATAGAAAAATACCCTGTACAACAACCACAATGTTGTTGGAATAAATTAAAACATGGAATTTGTAAAATTAAGAACAATTGAAGCCACAAGGTGACAGTAATCTCTGCTGAAGAAACTGTTTCTTCAGAGGTATGTTCTGCAGAATTTACAGTGTTCTTGGCAGGCACATTTGAGAACAAAAATCTTCTTATTCTTAATTCTACGCTAGTCCCCTTTTCTCACTCCTTTGTTACCCTCATTCTTGCTGTTCACTGCAGCAGGACCAAAGTTTTGATTGCTATAAACTTTAACACAAAACCCAAATCCATTTATCCCTAGTGTTTCCACCTTTATGAGCTTTACTGATTCTACTTTTCAATTACTAACTGATAATAATATGCTGTAGGCCAGCAACTACCAAATACTACTTTCACATCAGGTTTTACTGGGAAGTGCTAAAACACCCTCAGAATTTACCAAAAATTTCTCAGTATAGCAGAATCTCTTCTAAGGCCTACAGGTGTCAGAATGCATTCATAAGTTTGATACTATTTTTATGGTTTATTCATACAAATATCTCAAAGCACTCAGAACTGGCATCAACAAATAAACTTCATAGCTTTAATCATTAATGATTTCTCATTTCAGTGATTACTTTGTGTTTCGAATCAGTACTTATTGGTCTTTACTGATGGTTTCAGAGTCAAACTTTTGAATTCCCCCACTTTCCAGTAGTGGTTAGGTTCTAATTCTCTTTTGAGGAGACCAGTTGTGATTGGAAATTCCATTTTATGAAGGAGGTGTGCTGAAAACAGGCCCACCAAGTGAACATTATGGTACCCCTTGTGACACACGGCTTCTTTTCCAGACAGACAATAAACTGCACATATAACAATCTCTCACTGGCAAATACATAGTCTTCCATCAGTCACTGGATTTTGCAACTTGAATGATTCAAAGTACAGTCCTTGCTTCACAGACTGCATTAGGAACAGCGCGATTTTATTTAAAAAAGAAGAATCATGGAATGGTCTTCAGAACTCAACTGCAGCCCCTATAACATCTGCAAAAACATGGAAGCAAATCAACTACTCTTTTACATGCTCCCACATAAATCAGCTGCTGGCCATCAGGGTTTGGGGTGGTCCATTTAGGCTGTCTTTATCTGCCTAATCTACCCATTATACAATCAAGACAGCAAAAGCATATCTGGTCAGCAAGCAGTCAGCATGGAGAGGCAGTAAGTGGCACTCAACCATGGCTTAGTTCTGATCCCCTTCAAGAATGTATCAGAATTCTCTAAATAAAATTCTACAAAAATATTGTGCAGTTGAAGGGTCAATAGTTGGGGGATTAGCACTTAATTCCCTGGAACAGGGATATAGGAATGAGCTCATTAACAACAATATTTATTCCTGGAACGGCGTATAGAGACAGCTACTCTCCTGCTGCTCAGTTTTGCTTCCCTCCTGCAGTAATTCCCCAAGCCCATACATTCAATTTCCTTGGACCGTGGTGTCATCTGGCAGTAGTTGCACCTTTAGCAGCTGTTGCTGGATGTGCCACACAGGGATCCAGCCATCACACTGGAGGCTTGTGCCCTCTCCAAGGTCCAGTTGTGTCGCTGGGACAATGCATACTCCCCAGACGTTTTTTTCTTCTCTCCCAACCCTCCTCCCAGCCCTCCTCTACTGCATACAATGTGCTGCTGGAACACATTTTGTGAGCTCTTTGTAATCTCTTCAAGCAAAATCACCCAGATTAATGTTGCTTTCCTCATCAAATTGAGCTGACCTTGGTGATTTTGTCAACATCACTCCTTAAAAGTTCTTCAAAGAAATGGGAGCACAATGTATTCCAGCTAGCACATAGATTAGAAAAATGAACACCTTTAAGATTACAATTTATGTTCAAATGGTTTTATTAATTATTTTATATGCTCTTTAAATTAATAACTGAAAATGGTCAAATGTTAAATTGCAGACTGACAAACATTTTTATCTCAGAAATCTAAATAACTCCTCAACACCAGAAGAAGACTACTAATTTCCGGTATTAGCACCTTTCCTATTGGATCTACCAGAATTTCATCTTTATTTCCTTGTAAAAGGAAATTGTCTCACTTAGGAGACAATTTATCTTCTGATGATAAAAAAATATAATTATACACCAATTTTAAATTTAAGAACCCCTAGTATTCGTTTCAAATGAAAACTCTATTTCAGCAGTTGATTTAAAATTAAAACCTATTGTATTTTGAACAGCTGCATTTTTGTTTTCTACAAATTGTTCTAAAGACTTGGCAAATAGAGGCTAGGAGAGATATTCCCATCAAGAGCCCATACAACTACAAAACCTTGTGAGTAAGTTTCCTTTGGTGTCATTTGTAGTCTCTATATGTCATCTTCTTTCATACAAGCACCATTTATAAACCAAATTTCTGTATCCTCTGCCTTGAAAAATCAGTATTTTTTTTTTACAACAGCTTCATAAATGTGAAAGAAATAAAAGGAGATTATCCTGCAGTAATTTTTCATGTATCCATTTGTGTGATCCATTCTGGCTCTTCCCTCTCTGTGGGCACAGACTCGTTATGCAATGAATAAAAAGACCCCAAGATTAATTCTCCTTGACTTTGTGTGTGGATGAGGAAAATGACTTGTTGAAAAGAGTAGTTTTTACCTCTCAAAAGTCACACAGTGGCAGTTGACCACAATGCATTAAGGAGCTCACTTTGGGAGGCAACTGGACATTGTGCTACCAAGAGGAAGGAATGAATAACTGAGTAAGATTTGAACTCTGGGAAATGCTGAATTCGACTCCATGGATTTCAAAATGTAGACAGAAGATAGCTCTGATTTTGATCAATCAGTGACCCTAAAATCAGAGAAATATAAAGCCCAAATAAAAATGAAATGTAACTGATGAAAAACTAGGTTAGAGAGAAGAAATCTCTCACATTTGTGAACTATACATATTTTAATAGTAAAAAATTGTATGTATTTAGAAAATACATCAAGACATGAAATTCAAAAGCTCTTAAAACCTTTAAAAAACATAACATTATCCAATTGGGAATGTAATTTCTATGGAATTAACATTATTAGATATGACTAATGAATTATTAGATACGACTAATGAATTATTAGATACGACTGACAAAAGAAAATATTTGCCGAGTAGATTTGAGGAGCCTAGAAAGCCATAGAAATAAATACAGGAAAATTCATACACTAACAGTCAAAAGAAGGCAGACATATGGGTAATGCTTAAATACAGGAAAAACTCCAAACAACACAATGTATCATACTACATCAGAAAACTCTTCAAATACCAGCAATGTTTGCACAGTTTCAAGAAAATACAACAATAAAATCATTATTTTGAAGGTGTTCCTCACAGGAACAGGAAAAAGACGTCTCCTCCTATCCTTACCTTCAAAAATCACTTTGCTTTCCTCTAAATTGACAACTCCTTTGACTTAGGAATATTCTGCCGTACACAACACTGGCACAATCAGTTCAAGAGCTGAAAGGCAGATTTTAACAGCTTGGTGGAGAATGGGTCTGTGGCTCATTTCGTCTCCCAGATCCGAGTTGCCTGTCATTCAGGAGTAATCAATGCACCCTAACTATGTTTGGACTGCTGCTGTGGGGATGGTGCTGTATGTTGTATGTGCCACAAAATGACTTTAGTATTCACAGATATGTAGGATAAGAGAGATCAGCTCTGCTGAAGTTTGGACTGTAATGTGTTTCTTGTAATGGAAACAATTACAAAAGAAAAACAAAAGAAAACACAATTCCAGACTATGTTTATCAATTCACAGCTAGCTATTTAAGAACCTCATAATTTTGGCTGAAAGTGCGGCTGGCCATTAAACCTTTCCTCTCTTCTCTCTTCTTTCATGACACAAAAAGCTCTGAGAGCTGCCTATTTCCTCTCCCTGGTATTAAGAGATGGATTTTTCTCTCCTTAGTGTGCAACCCATATGAGGGGCAGACAGCTGTAATTTTCTAGCCTTCAAAATCTTCTTCCACTCCCCAATGTGCCTAATATTCCTATTCTGTTTGCTCAGCTTAAATAATTTCTTTCTTCTTCCCTTTTGCCTCCATAACTGGTTAATGAAGAACCGTGAGTTAGACTATACAACCCCAAAGGTCCCTTCCAACTTCAAGTACCTTGGAAACATCAATAAATTTCACACCTTGAAAAAAAGTGCCTATAGTCATCTTATGAAACTCTAAAATATGGAAAAATGACATAGTTAACAACTCCTTGTATTACTTCTGTAACACAGAAGTTGTTGAAACTAAAATTCTGAATATAATAAGTAAGCATCTTGTTTGAATGATACTGAACCCACTAAGGGCTGGCTTATTTCATTCATGGATATGCAGATTGTCCCAAGTTTCACCTACATCTATGGAGACCTACATCTCTTCTCCAGTTTGTTTGCCTGAAGAAACAGAAAATCAAAGGTGGATCATAACTGAATCAAACCAGCTTCCTGTTCCATCGCTAGGAAAATGCAATTACACATTTCTTCCACATATGGAATTTGCAACCCAGTTCTTTTTGATCCTTTGAAAAAAATTTTTCACAGTATGAAACATGGTGCTCTTTTCCTTCTGGGGTATAGTAATCCTATCTTCCTGTGTAACAATTGTGCAGCCAAATTGTAGGCTCATAAAAAAAAATTGTCCAAAATTACATGCAGCTTCACATTTTGAGAAAGTAGCAAAAGAATATTTTTTCTACTGTACAGCAAATATTCCAGATTTTTTTTCCTGCCATTAAAAATCCATTTATTAACTGTTTATCCTTTCTAAATATGAATATTCATCTAAAGGTTTATTTTATGGATTCACAGTGTGATTTAACTATCTGGGATTACTGTGCCCATTTCACCTGTATGCATATCCATTTCCCCTGAGCCACATCCTAAGCTTTTTATGAATCAGTTATAAGCTGTAGCACTGAAACATGATATTTACACATATCCCAGGTCAAGAATACACAACTCAAGCCTATGTAAATAAACATGAAGTCTTTATTTCTATGGGTGACTGGAGTGCCCCTTAGTGCCAGTTGTGTTACTGAGGGCTGCAGATATCAAGCTTGAATCAGATAGTTTTTATTTTTCCTCTGCCATCAGTTAAACGTGCCAGACAGAGTTCATTCCAGCTCTTGTCTTACAAGAACTTTCAAATGTTTTTGGGCCTCCAGGAACCAAGACGTTTTTCAAAAGTCTGTTTTATTGGAATGTGCTGGCTGAATCTCTGATCTTTCAAGAGCAGACAGCCACCAGGCACTATGAAAGAAAAGAAAAACTCACTTTCTTCTAACCGGGACTCTTCAAGTTCTTGCAGATATCCTGCTTTAACAGATACTTAACTCCCAATATATTGTATAAACATTGTAAGGTGGTTTTGCAGAGTCATGTCTGCTTAGCATAAATAGATGACTGTCTCATGTCTAAAAAGCTATAAATGCAGGTCACAGGAGTGAAGGACTGCATGAATTCATGCCAGCAGCAAAAGAATTTTGAGTCAACCAGCATAACAGGAAGCGACGTAATTTTTTGTTTCATAACAATTCCCCTTCCTTCCGGTGTTAAGTGTGCAACTAGAGGCAGATAAATAATTTTATCTGAGATACTTCTACATCACTTTGCAACAGTACCCCAAGTCTGTGATCAAATGGCACTTGAAAGCATTTTACATGTGAAACTATGGGGGTTTTTTTCAACATTAGAACAAAAGGATATATTTCTTTTCCTCCAACTACCTTCAATGTTCACTGTTCTATTTAGGTACAATCTGCTGTGTGTTTCAAAGCTGCATTCGAAACTTGTGAATCAGCCACATACCATGTGAGGGACAGTTTCCTGATGGTGGGAAAGAGTTTAAAAGAATGACAGCTTCCAAGATTTAAGTGGTGCTGCAGGGTGTTAAGCTCCATAGGAGAGTTTGAACATGTCAGAATTGTCAGGTACTTTATATTCATGGACAATTTCACAAAGGAGTTGATGGTGCTGTCCTTACGTTATGAAAGGCAAAAGGAATGACATGGTTACCAAGTTTCACGACTTCAAAGAACTAGGCCTGTCACGTTGGCTGCTACAGAGCTATTTGTATTGAACTATTTTAAGGCAAACATTCTTGTCAGTATTTGCTATTAAATTGTTTAATAAAGGCCACATTGAGCTTTTAGTCAAGCTCTGTAATGTTCTCAAAACACTGAAAATTTGCATGAATGCCTAGCGGCAATGTGTTAAGTTGATATAAGTTAAAACATCTGTCGCAGGATTTATCCCTGGGTAATTAACTGGAGCTGGCATAATGGAAAGAAGCAGATTTACTACTCAGCTATAGAAACCTGTTGAAGGGAAATAACTGCTGAACTTCTTCCTAATCTTTTTCCTAATATCACAGGCAATGTTTTCTTTCATTAAAATGAAAAGAATGCAGGATAACCTGTATATTAACACAGAAAATTACAAATGGGTTTCTAGCACCGTTTTCTTTTAAATTCCTGCTTGCAACTCCATCATATCATATGAAGAAATGTGCAGTCTATTAAAACCTACAAGGTATTTCAGGCTGGGGCTTATTCAGAATCTCTAAGTAAAGCTCTCCCACTTTCTGTGAAACACATAGCACACCACACCAGTAACTCTGGATATTACATCACTGAATGAGCTTGGTTTTTCTCTGTGCAATTGGTCCACCTCTAAGTGGAACTGTTTCAAGCAAAAGAGCTGGGAAACCCTGTGCACATACAACTTTGCCCTCTGTCTTGGCAACGAGGAGTATGAATTTGGCAATGAGTATGAAACATCCCAAGAAATTGAAGGATTTTAGACTGGACCTTAGAGTGATTAGAACTGACCTAAGAGGCTATATTTTCCTCCCCTGCTGTGCTTTATTTGGGGATAGTATTATATGCTTATCTAACAGAATGCTTCTCTTCTCCGTGGGGTCCAGAGAAACATAAATCTACCCGACACATTTGCCGAAGACATCTGAGAGTTCCTCTGCCAGCATTCTGAGCTCACAGACACAGGCCAGCTGTGGCCTGGAAGCTATAAGATCCAATTTAGCATGGCTTTGTGCCCAAACTAAAACATCTTGCCTCAGCTGAGTAGCGTTAATGCCTAGATGACTTCTGGACTGCAAGGGGCAAGCATGGCCCATTGCAGTACGGGCAGGACAAGAGGACTTGCCTGTGTGAGACATAACTCTCTCTGCAAGTCCCTCCTTTATGCTAACTGAGTTCACCAGTTCTGTCAAGATTTCAGGAGTGCTGTACATGCCAAGAAATAGATGGCCAGACACCCCTGGGAATTTTCTGCTATAAACTCTAGCACCTTGAGAAATCTAGTCTTCCCCGGGCAAAGGAAAGGATTTGGGTGCCAGGGAAGTGCTTAGGGACGAGTGTCTTTGTCCCTCTCATCCACAGTCTTGTGAAGCAGCTGAATAACCTTAGATTAAAGGCATATTAATGCATTATAACCTTGAATAGAATTTAGACTAAATATTCTATTTATACAGTGAATAAAGTAGTTTGTTCTGCTCAGCCTAATTAGGATATTAATGATGAAAATTTAAAGAAGATGTCAAATTTTTAGACAAAACACAATCCACACCTAGTGTGTACAGTTACTGAATGTACTTCAGAGACTGATTATGGTAGAAGTGTTTTTGGTTTTCAGAATCTTCCCAGAAAAGACAAGCTGACATTTCCTACATTGTCTAAATAATTCTGAACACAAAGTTGTTTGTGGGAGAGTGGGAGAGAAGTCTATTTGCTCTTGATTTTTAAAAAAAGTCATTAAGCCAAGACACTATCCTACTCACACGACTGATGAGAATTAAACGTTTAATTTTTTTGGTTGGGACAATTCTACTGAGTATTCTGGGATTTTAATTACAAATTTTAGTTCAAATTTGTCAGTGACCAGATTAAGCAGTAATTCAGTTCACAATTCATGTGGGCAAATGAAAATGAAGAACAATGCCTACAGAAACTTGAATGATGATGAAATTGCTTGGTATCATAGAAACATAGAATATGCTGAGTCAGAAGGGACCCATCAGGATCATCAAGTCCAACTTCTGGCCCTGCACAGGACACCACAAGAATCACACCACAGGTGTTTCATATAGGCCTTAGATTACCTCTGCAATGTTATTTGCCTGTATGGAGGTGTTTCAGCCCTTATATATATACAGTGAATGGGATCAAAGACCCTCACTTGTTAAATTATTTTAAACAGACAGTAATGAAATAAATCACAGAAATATTTTATTTAGCAGCAACACTGTAGTTTGGTTAAAGTTTGGAGGTGTATCAGAAAATCTCAAATGTCTGAGTGCATTAGTAATCTAAGCTGTGTATATGCCCTTCTTAATGGTGTGCTTGAGGAAAAAAGATTAATTGGTGCTACATCATGATTGATATATTAGCCATTGCTGTCATTATCAATTTGCTATTTTGAATAACCTCTAAGGATGTCATTGCAAAGAATTCAGACATTTGATAATTCATATCAATGAATTCCACTTTCTTGATGTTTCAGTCAGTCTGGAAGAGGAATCCTGCTTACATACATCGCTATAGAAACCACTATATCTCAATATTTAAGAGATTACTCCAAACACATCAATAATATTGATGAAATAAATATTGAAAAGCTAGTTAGGACTTGCCAATTTCTTTTAAGTTACAGCTGTAGGTTTGGTAAAATATCATTTGAAAAACAGAGGAGATACAGTTAAGATCCATAGGAATTCTTCTGTACTTCACCAGAAAAAAAAAATCACATAATCCATCTGAGAGGTCTCTTTAAACGTTGCTTTCTTCTTTCTTCATGCGTGGAAGTACATACATTTGCTACCTCTGATCATACACATGAAAACACACTTTAATCAGGAAACTTCAGAGTAGTTTGTAATTAGTTTAACTTAAGCTTTACCACTGCTTTTGTTTGAGTCTCTGTCACGATCTCTACTGAGGTATTAATTCTATTTTATTGTAATAATCCGTAGTTATATAGGTGTGCTGCAAATGATACAAACAATATTTTGTGACTTTAGCTGCCGCCAGGCTTCTAACCAACTGGTGTCCTGCCAGCAATATATACTCAAACATAATATAATACCTTTATTTCCACCGGCGTTTTGCCACAGCTACTCTACTGTCATATTTTTTTCATTCCGGTGGTCAAATACCTGGAGCACGGGTTGTTTTATTCTAGCCAATAAGCTTAATAAAATATAACTATTTATGGATGCAAATAGAATGCCAACATTTTATCACGCTGGCTAAAATCTATTCACATATCTGTTTCCAGGGATTTGACTACTGGACTTGGCAATAGTAAAATGATTGAGCTGATTGGCAGTCCGAGAAGGTAAATACGAGAGTGACTTTGCAGAAATCAGTAAGAGTGACATACAAGTGAAAATACACTGCTGCTCAGACTCAGTAACATAACCCTACATGAGATGGCTCAGAGAATGAAACAGATTACTGAGCAATGAATATCTTACAGAACACTTTCCTAATGAACCACAGAAAGCATTTCTCTCTTACTGTTTCTTCGATTTCCATGCTATCATGAGCTTAAACAGATAAATATTGAACAATACAAATATAGAGATACTTTAACTGTTTATTCGCCTATGGGCCATTGCTCCCTGAATTGCCTCTATGGATTTACATTTTGGGCAGGGAGAAAAGCATGGCCTGAAAATCTTAGGAAAGCCCTGTGATCCCAGCAGCCTGCCCTTACGCAGGGGAATGCAAGAGCAATCACTCTTTAGCTCCAATTTCTGCTGTAGATTGGGAAGAGGAACTGGGAGGATTGGTTTAGGAAGAGAACTTGGGCCAGGGAAGAGTAGGGTATCTGTCTCCAGGGCTCTGTGGAGCTGAGGAATGAGTCCAGTCTGTGCAAAAGCTTATCTGTCTTCTACATTTCTTGTGTAATCAAAGAGAGCTCTGCAATAGCCTGTGCGATCTCAAATATTTTATTAACCAGAATAAAGACAGACATCGCTTGCCAACTGTGTTTTTCCAATCTCCCTTGGCTCAACCCTGCACTATCTGTCTTTAAATCGTAAAGACACTAACAACATATATCCTTTCAGGTTCTAAGCACCTAAGCTTGAATAACCCTCAGATCACAGGCTCATATCCAGCTCAGGTCCACTGCACAGACCAGGTGCAGCACACAGAGATAATCTGCAAGATTTTGTTGGTGAGAGCAGATCCTTCTGAGAGCAGAATCTAACTCAGAAGCACTGGCTTTTAAGTCATGGTATACATTTTTTGACAGCAGGAGTGTTGCCTACAATATATTTTTTCCTAAATATTTGTTCAATTAGCATTTAAATATTCAAGCAGTAAGGATTCCACTATATTAATTGGGAAATTATTTTAAAGTAATATCTACAAAATGAAAATTAATAAAGTCTGATCATGATTTTCCTTTAGTTTTTACTTCATTCCCCATTTTGAAAAAAAGAATGTTCATACAAATGTTAAAAATTTGGGAAGTAGCTGAATAACTCAATGGTTCTAACAACACTTTATTTTTAAAGCTCTTCACCATCTACTGTAGCACCAAGACATCTTCTGAAGAAAGCAGAGAAAAGAAAGAAAAAGAAGAGGCTGAAAAATGCCAAACAGAAAAAACTTCCTTGGCCTTTTATAACTTCCTGTCAATACTTCTAGGGCCAGATTTAGTACAACTCTGCTTCTGACATAGTAATATTTCCTGTGCAATATATTTGTAGGGATATACACATCCGCATAAGACGGTAGAAACAAAGTAAATATCCTAAAGAAAGGATAAAGAACAAGCAGAGAACTTGGGAAGCTGAAAAAAAGACTGAAATAAAAGGTCAGAAGAAATATTTGCCTTAGCAGAATATACTCAAATATTTATATTCACTCCCTTCGAAAAAACACGTTGCATCCTCCTTATTGACAGTGAAGCAAGTGTGTCTTTTTCAGCATATGTGTCCACTTATCATCTCCAGGATAGTGTAAGCAAAAAGACGTAAAAACAGAAAAGGAAGAGCAAACTCAGGGTAATTATTTCCCAGCTTTTCAAGCAATAATATTTTTACCTGGTACAGTTGCTGTTTCAGCTGTATTCCCCAGTCCCTAACTTTGCTTTTAGTAGCAAACAGAGTTTTTTCTGCAAAGAGCACTAGCAAAGCTCCTGGACTGTATTCTTTTACTGTTCTTAATAGTTGGTATTTCAAAGACAACAAACGAAGAAAAGCACTGCTGGATAAACACCCATAGGAGAGATGGAAAATGAAGGATAGACCATTGCCTCGTATGTGTGATCATTTCTTCAGGCTTACTATGTTAGTTTTGTATGGTACTTTATGCCCTCAGGGTGATATATTCTATCTTGCACAAATTTATTTCCTAAAATTCCTTGCTATTTTCAAAGTAGACTCTAATCTTTCCATCCCTGCTACGATATAGCAGAAAAGTACTCTGAACTCTCCAGATACATCCAGACTACTTTGAAACACAAGTGGTGCTTGACAACAGAAATTTATTTGGAAATAGCAGCTAGAATATTTAGTATTGCCTAGTCACACCAAAAAAAGGGAAATAAGGGGGAATAGCTAAACAAACACAAGACCTCAATTTATGTATTACATTCTTTCTAGTAGCTCACTAGCATCTCATTGATCTATTCTGAGGAAGCAAAGAATTTACATCACATAAACTGTGGGCAGCAAAAAGCCAGTTGTGATTCTTACATGAGAGTGTCACTGTGTGGTGTCCTCAGTCACACAGTTCTGGTTAATAGTAGCACACAACAAGACATGAGTACAACAGACAAAGAGAAGTTCCACACGGCTTACCGAAAGAGATGTATGGAACTATTCATTAAGGTTGCTTAACAATATGCTAAGAACCTGCCCCATGCTATTGTTTTTGACTGTCTACCTGTTCTTGCAGTGTTCTGACATGTCATAATATCCTTCTTTAGACAATACAGTCAACCCTGATGATTCAGACCACTGGAGTAATTTGTGTAACTGGAGCAATTGGTTTCAAATTACATCTGAGCTACAGAATAAAACATTTTCCTAATTGAGGATCTATATAATCATCCATAAGATCAAAGGGTCACAATACATGTGTTGCTACTGCATAAGAGGTCTGTCTGAACATTGTGGACAAGTGCTGCCGAGGGCCAGATGGCATAAACCTAATGTTAATGTGATGTTCTTCTCCTGCACATAACCGGAGCTTCGCGTTCTTTGAAGATACACACCACTGACGTGAATTAGTGCAAATCTGCCCCCTGCAGCCACCAGCCTCTTGCAAACATGGCCTTCACGTCTTTCCTCATGTTTTATATCAGCTGATCCTTGTCATGATTCAGATATACAAAGGACATATGGTGCAGATCTCTGGCATGAAGGGTCTTGGATTTGGCCAAATGGGAAGCCAGCCATGCAGGACACAGAGAGGAGGTTACTTTCATCACAAGCCAAGACTGTGGGAACTGTTCTAGACATTAGCAGACCTTTATGTAGAAGTTTTTCAGCATGGAAGAAGATGCATAGCCTATTCCATGACAGCCAAAGTAAATAGTACTAGCAGGAGTCCCTTATTTCTCTATTTTTGTACTAGACATCAGAAACATTTGCCAATGTGATGGTGACAGATATAAATTCAGTGCACAAAATGCCATCTTCATTGTTATTCATTGGCAATATTTTAATGCTGCTGCTGATCCTCTCCTGTAGTGACCAGTTACGCCAAAGACTGCTGCTGCACATTTCTTTTTTTTAGGTAAATCACACTAGGGGAAGGCAGGCCAAGAAAAAAAATACCAGAAAACTCTTTTAAAATACTAGACAACTTTACTATTGGCAAAATTATTGAATTGGAATTTTTAGTCATAGCCTGGTTTCCATCCTCAGATAATTTAATGTCAGAGTACAGCAAGAATTCCTGGGTGGTTTGTAGTTTGTATTGCTCTGGAGAGACATTGTCTTTTCCATTTCTCTCTCCAGCAGTTACACAGGACTCACATAGCTATTCACAGTCAGAGAGTACAGCATTAAAATGATGTTGGGAAAGCATGGAAGTGGTTTAAATATTTTTAAATAAAAGAAAACATTCACTGTGTTCTGTCAATTTCAGAAAAAGTTACACAGAACAGTTGTTTCCTCTATCTGATCTCCTGTCACATACACAGCCACTAAGAGGGAAAGCCAAAATATGTGATGCATTATTACCTACTAACTCAGGCATATAGCAGGGATATTTGGCTTCTTCGTGTCTGTCCTGTGCATAGAACAAAGCTGTCAAGAAACAACTTTAATTTTAATAGTTTAGGGAATAGGGGAGGAGAAGTGTCATTCAAAATAGTTTTTATTCTTTATCTTGGAATAACAAAGAGGTTTCTGGCAGAAGTACCTTTGCATCTGAAATTTCAGGTACATCAACATTATCTCTATGCTATAAGTACAGCATCAAAAAAACCTTTGTTTTCTTGCAGAAAAAGGTAGGCCTATAATGTTTTACAGGACTACTTAATTATAGAGTATAGCCATTGCCAGTCTCCTGAAGTCTTATTTAGAAAGAAACAGGCAGAGTAAAAAGCATAAGTTTTAAGGCCAGGAAGGATCATTAGATTATCCAAATTTTTATGTGTTTCAGGCCAAGATATCTTAATATGTTTAGCTACTTACTAAACCTAATAATTTATGAATTATCCTAGTACATTTTTTTGAAAAACTTCCATCTTTAATTCTTTCCTAATGCTTCCAGTGAATCAAACATACCTCAATAGATTAACTTTTTTCACAGATCATTAGTGATTTAGGGCCATTCCAAGTTTAAATCTGCATAACACCAGCTTCCAGCTTTTGGTCTTTATCGTACCTCTCTATACAAATTTATGAAGTCCCTTTGTGCCTTACCCTTGGGAAAGTAATTAAACAGGGAAATCTTTTCATTACTTGGTAGCCTTTAAAAATCAACTAGGCAGACTGAGCCCTTTAATTCTGTCATTCTAATGTATACTTTCCAGCTCCCAGACATTTGTATTCCTTCCCTCATCTCTATCCACTTATGCAACAAATCTACATATCTTGAAGCTGTACAGATAAAATACAGATATGGAGGTATAAAGATAGTTTAAATACTGTGATGCAACACATCACAAAGGTAGCACCACTTTTTTCTCTCAGTAAAATACTTAGCACACCTAATATGAACCTAGAACTCTTCCCCAAAGTTTTCAGGAAGTAATTCTTCATTCTGTATATGTGGTGCGTATTCCATATTTCTACATGTGTAGCCTTAGTTTTGCTAATATTAATGCAATATTAAAGCAAGGCTGTCTTATAAATTGGTCTGAACATCAAATAAACCATATGATTACATTTTTGGAATTACTTAACATGACAGTTACCAGCAATAACTTCATACTTCTAAATCATAAATCAAAAATATTTAATAAGCTTTGAAAGCATTAGTTGATGTGTAACCCCTTTTCAAAACTGTCCCAACTAATAATGAGTTGTCATTGGCAGGTCATTTCAGATCAGTCTGTCAGCTATTTGCTATCTATCCACAAATACAAAATGCAGATTATATAGAACATAGAAAGTAAAATATGAGTGAGATTGTGGAAACAATAAAGTTTGTTAAAATGAGAAAAAAGCACATACTGCCTTCTTAAAAAACAGCTTATTGAATTCACCCAATCTAGCACGTAAAACTCAGATGGATAAATGTGTCCAGAATTTTGGGGAAAAAAAAGCAAACAGAGTTTTTATTTCACATTGGGCTCCTAATATAGTCATTGTCAGTTAGGATCTCATAGACAGCAAGGCAGTGAAGTGAATAGACATGCTCTCCTCCCACTTCTAATCTGTTTTTCCAGACTCTCAGCCTGTTAAAACAAACTACACTTCTCTGCTTATTTACATACCCAAGTTTGATCTGGGACATGGTAGAAAGGTAAAGAGTACATAATTTTTAGCAAAGGCTACAGTCACAGAACCACCATGAAACCTAAAACCAGAACGCTCTTTCTGGGGATCAGAAACATCTTAGTTCATGCAGCTGTGGGATCAGAATATCTTAGTTAAAACCTGTACTGTTACTGGTTTTGCTATGCCTAGGCAAATCTCAACTTTTTCTCCCCATTCTCCAGCTACCTTCTTCCATATGATTAGATGTCAAAACATAAAACAAATTAATCTAACTTTTACCAGTGAGGAGGAGTGTTAAATTTTATAGAGTGTGAGTCAAGTTTCAGGGTCATCTCCAAGTCCTTTTCCTACCATTGCATTTCTTTAGTTAACAAGTGACAGGAATTCTATTTAGGAATACAGATTTACTGTACAGACAGCTTCTTCTAGTGGAAGTTTTGACTAGATTTCATCTTCGTTCAGATATTTTGCAAATATCATGTTGCAAGTTATTATTAGACCTTATGTTAATCTAAAAATAAAAATTCCACATGACAAAAATATTATTTTACATGTGCCTCCTCCGGCTCAAAGCTAGCAATCATCATGATGAAGTAGACATAAGTTATGAGATTTCCACGGAGGAAAGAGTACTGGACCAGTGAGAGAATGTTATAATCCAGCTGTAGCCAATAATTCCAAGCAGCTTTTAGGCAGTGAAGTCTTAATAAACTTAAACACTTGTGTAAGCCAGATTTATTGAAGCAGCTTCACATACTGTGGTTCTGGTTTAGGGTTTTCTATTCTGGGCACAGCACCAACTGGAAAGAAGCCTTGAAATATGCACTCCCTAGGCCACTAGAGAATCTACTGAAAACATCATATACCTTTTCCTCTGCTCTTCCCTGTCCTCCCATCACGTTATTATTAATTACTAATATTAAATAATAACATAGTTCATTATTTTATGATGGAAAAGTAAAAATTAAAGCAAACTAAAAGGATTGTGTACTATTCACCAAAAGAGGATGCGGGTTACTGAGACTACACCTGAGACTGCAGATTTCTGACAATTCCCATGCAGGAACTTGCCATTGCCTTGGATATCTGGGAAAGCTCTTATGGTGTTGCTTATTTTGTTGGGTTTTTTTTAATTAGGAAAAAGATAAGTACTCTCTAAATTTTCTGCTTGCATGCTTCATGATATGTTGTGTCATTCATGCTATCTTGGACTCCCTTTTTTTTCATGTAATTTGCCCTATATTTCTCCCTTCAGAGCTGTAGAATGGCTTCTATTTAGATTTTACATTTTAGTCATCTCTAGGAGATATTGTCATTTCTATGATCACTTGTTAATAGGTTTCTTTCCACCTCCCTAAACTTATTCAGAGAAGTTTTTCCATTGGTATCTACTTTTCATTTCTGTTTACAAATTTAAAGGCATATAATTTAATTTTGGGTGTTCTAACCATCGCTCCTTCCTTTCAAACATAAGCCTGTCTGGAATTCATCTCTATTCTTTCCAGTAATAACTTATACATACGAAAACAAAGATTATTTCTCTTTCAAAGCACATTAGTCTTCACCACACTGTGAGGTCTCCAGGATCTCTTGGAGTTTAGCAAGTTTCTAGTTCAGTTCTTGTCTAATAAACTAGAAGCAATGCCTGAAATATGCAGCTTTGTATTGTGCTACTAATTCTCCAAGCTTTTTGCTTCTTCTCCAGAAATGAGTATTGTGATGAAAAGATAGAGTGTGACTCAATCAGTGCTTCTTGTTATTATTCAACGTGGATGAAAACTAAAACTGAAAAGAAAATTTCCTCAAATTGCCACTATTATTGGTGCCATCAAGTCTTAATGAAAAATTGGTAGGAAAAAGTTTCAATCTAAAGCCTTCTTTAAGCAAAGCAGTGACAATGACTCTGACACTCTCCATTAAATTTGCATTGAGCCTGAGAAACTGCTATCCATCCTGGCCTGAGGATATCAGACAGTGGAGAACAAGGTTGTTCCCTCAGAATTTGACACTCAATTTGGTGTCAACCTTCAGCCACGAGTTTGTGCATGGATTAACTGCAAGAATTCAAGCAATATCATGGATACACTTTTTTCTTTTGGGAAAATGCAGTACAACTCCATAAACTGACAAAGTCCAGTCTCACCAGGAACAATTCAGGCCCATAAGAATCTAAAAACACATTCCTGTTGTTCAAGTGAGAACAAAATAGAAGCCAGTGACTTATGTGTTGTGTACCCTGGGTCTGTGTGTGACTGGGCAGGTTCAAACCTCTAGTGTTCAGAACCAGCCCTTTCATACTTTGTCTCTGTTTAGCCCCCATAAATAAACCATGTGCCTGGTTAATGTGCCCTGACAGCTGCACAATTCATGTAAGAGAGGTACAAGTTAATCTCAGGGTACGAAAAAGATGAAGGAACCCTTCAAGAGCAGGTAAAATTTAAGACTCTTTTCCCCCATCTTGCAAACTTCAGCCTCTGATGTCACTAGTGTCATTTATTGCCTTTCTTTGTGGTATAGGAATGGGAGAGACCTCTTAAAATGCAGAATTAAGCTATTACAGGAAGGCATCTTATCATCTTTTAATTAACATAGTTTCATAAACATCGAGTCCCATAATAAAAAATGTTAAAACCTGCCATTTTAAAACTGTTCCAAAATTTGACGGTTAAATTAATTAGGGTCTTAGACTTTCAAAACATCATCCTGAAGTTTGCCCATAGTCAACTCCTACATCATCATACAGACTTTTCAGACAGTGAATTATGCCAAGGAGTTTATGATTTACATTGCATGGGAGTGCACTTTACTCCATGGCAGTAAAGACGTGGAGAACATGTGAGGACAAATTATTCCCCCTGAAAGTGGTAAATAGCTCAAGTTCACAGAAGTTTAGAGGTACAAAAACTTTAAGCAGCATTTCCCTATAGCACTACGTAAGCACGCAAGGTGCCATGCAGAAAATGAATGAGCTACATAGCTCCTCATATCTTCTAGTTGAAGCAGGGAGAACATCATAAGGCAGAGGCATATTTATTGGGAGAAGCAGGCTACAAAATGGAAAAGAAAGGAAAGGCTGCAGTTTGTTTGTTTTCTTAGCCTTCTCTTATGACCAAATGCAAAATATACCCCTCTCTTACGAAACAAGATCAAAAATTGACCAATCTTAAGTATTTTTGTTGATGATAAGAAGGCACTTTGAGTACCAAAGATGAAAGTTGACCTGTAAAAGATTGCTACCAGACCTTAAGATGACGAGTGACAGGGCAATGATAAAAATAATAAATTTGATCTGGATAATCATAAAGCAATGTATACAAGAAAAGTCATGTTAAATTTTATGCACAGTTATAATGATGGGCTTCAAGCCAACATTTCTGAGATCTGGAAGTGAAATATTTCCATGAAAACATCAATTCATTGTTCAGTTCTAACTAAAGCAAATGTTACTAGGAAAGAAATATCAGTTACACAAATTGGAAATATTTATGTACTATATAGACTATGAGTTCTAAGGGAGGCAAATGACATAAATGGAGTTCATGTTGCAGAGAAGACTACTGCAAAATGTGTTTCATAAGTAAGAGTGCACGACAATCAGGGAATATTTCAGATAAAGATAACAATTTTGTTTGTAGTAAATGTGTTAGTAATTATTCCTTGAACTTGTTGTTTCATATATAAAATGCAAAATTACCATATTCAATGGTATTCAGCAATTCCAATGACAGGACTATTCCTTTTAGAAGAAATATCTTCAACAGGAGGAGACAAAAATTTTCTGATACTGCAAGTAAGCAAATGAATCATCTTCTAAAGCAAGGGGCACAATTACTGCACTTCCACAGAATTACAGGACTGATAAGGACAAATGAGCACCAAAGCTTAAATAATTACACTCATTATATTATGCAGTGTAATTAGATTAATAACACTTTACATGGATGGTCAAGTGATGCTGTTATGTTTGAAAAAATATACGTCCTTGGGTCCAAAAGCAAAAGGCATGCTATCAAATGATATAAACTTGTCTGCCAAAATATTTAAGAATTATTGTCTTATAGTGAAGCTACATGAAAGCTTCACAAGTTATTTGTACCCTGTTCTTTCTCTGGTAGACTTTTAATGATAATAGCTTGTATCTGATTTTTTTTTTTTAATACCTGTCTGTGAGCAGGTGATAAGGCTTACGTATTCATGGAGACAGTGAGGAGGTAATATCCTGAAGCTGGGTTGTAAGTTCAGCTATGAACAGTTGCACTTCTCATGCCAAACCACCTTGTTCCGAGAGGTCTATAAAGCAGCATCTCTATTTCTGCTGACCAGTGCAAGCTTCTGACCCAGGTGAATTGGAGATCCCATGGTGAAGAAGGAGGAACAGGTGAGAAGAAAGGAATGTCTGTGAGGTGCTGGTTTCTTTGGCCAGGTTGAAATAGTTAGGATTTCTGCATCTCCACTATATTCATCTATCTCATTTGTCTCACTTCACCCATTTCCTCCCACAGCTGAAAACCAATATAGCCATTTATAAAATCTTTCATATATAATGTCAGCATATATTCATGTTGTTGTTTTACATCTCAGTTACTCTACCACCATTTTTACTCGTCTTCTCAATAGGTGATCAGTGCCTGTGTCCAAGGTGATTCTGACAAGTAATGTTTTCTGTATTTTTGCTTATTCTTAAGGTCTTCCATGGTATAGTATTCTCTTTAAAACTAAGGTCTGTTTCTGTGTTGAAAGTTCAGCTTCTGACATTTACAAGGTTTTTATACAATCACTTTTTGCCTATTTGGGTGTAGCATTGGGTTCTTTTTATTCTTTTAGAAAACCTTTCAACAATCCCCTCTACAACGAGAGCCCTCATCACAGGAATAGTTCCTCATAAAACTCTGTTTGGCTGTCTTGCTCTCTGCTGTCAAATCTCTAAGTGATGCATTTAGACAGCTGACAATGGAGTAATTTTCCACCTCACCAAACTTCAAAAGGCCATTGTTTATATGTACACTTTCCTCACACTGTTTTACTCCATTGCTTTAACCTCTCTGAGATGAAAATGAGGGTTCTGTCCTGCATTTGAATAGCACCCAAGGCACAGACTAGGACACTTTCTACAGTGTTGTGATAAAAAATTAAGACGGTCTCAGCAATAAAGAGAACTTTTGTTCCTAGTCTTCATTCACACAGACCCAGGTTAAACTGCTGTTGGCCTTATGCTGTTGGCCTTCTCTCTGCAATACGCCAGAGCAACAATATTAGTTGCCAACAGTGGTTTTCTCTAGGAATTCAGAAGTCTGGAGCAATGAAATTGTTTGACAAAGGTGATCAGTTAACTGGAGTGAAAAATTGGGGTGAGGCACTACTGGCTCTGTTCCTATCCAATATTCTCCACCAGGAGAAATAAGACCAAAATTTTGAGCATGCAAGGACAATACGGTAATGGGAATGGCCACCATCAGGCGTATTTCTGAAGCCAAAGTACTTTTTGATTTAATCATATGAGAAAAAATGAAAGAAAAGCTGGAAAACAATTGTGTGAAAATGTGACAAAGACACACCTTACTTAAGTGTATCATCTCTCAGCTTCTATGGCATTTGTTTCTTTACTGTGTTTCCAAATAACTACCCTCCACACTTGATTCCTAAAATGCAGGCCCATTAACAGATCTTAGAAGGAACACAACTTACATTTCAGGTTAAACAGTAAAGTGACTGTGTTATGCTCTGTGATTTTTATGCTACTAACTTTAGTATCCTTGCATCTAAAAACTATGATGAAGAATAGTGACAAAAAAACGTGTAGAGGGATGGTACAGGAAAGCTGGTTTTATTTCCAGCTATTCAGAGTATACTAAGCAGCAAAAAGGGGCCAAACATAAAGAAAGAATCCATGCCACAGCTGTCTAAAGAGTAATTTGTTTCTAAAAAAAAAAAAAAAATCTAAGCCATTTGACTTCTGGGAAAGAAGAACTATGGAATTTGATCCTTTTAATCATTCTGTGAACTTTTTTTCCCTCATAAATACTTTAACTTGTCATACTAATCTCTGCTTTGCATCTTTGTAACATCTGTGGATCTTCCCTAAGATAGGCAGTTGATCGCTTTTCCACTCAATAGAAAGTCTTTTTTATTTTTACAAACGTGAAGTTCTTGATTTAGCACATTAGATTTGAACTCAAAAACGTTGTTAAATAACCCAAATTAGGTTTTCTCATTGGAATTCAGATATCACAAAAAGTAATTTTCAGAAAAAAACCAAACACTTTTTCTGCTTCTACTTTCATTCTTGCCACTCCCTTGAGGAAAGAAAGGAAAAACCTTTTTTTAAAATTGAGAAGCTAGCAAACCAGAGTGGAAATATAAAAGCAGAACTAAAGACAAATGCTCTTCTTGGCATCGCCTGTTCGCCTGTTCTGAGCCTCATTCTTTCTCCTCTGCTGAAGTGTTTTGGCCAACAATCCTTCTATGAAGTATGTTACCCACAGAGAAACAAAGATATCCATCTCACCATTCAACCACTACGATTTCCCATATGCTACTGTACCTTCAGTATGAATATTGCCTCCAATGTGGATTAGAAGGAGACTTGAAAACTTTGCTCTTACCAAAAGAACATGATGGTAGAAAGTTTGAAAACCAACCCAGTTAATCACAAATACGAACAGCACAGGACAACCTTCTAGCCAGGACTAGAGGGAGTAACTACTTCAACAGCCATGACTAAGGAGGTGGTTAGAATAGCTGCTGTAACAAACTCTTGCCCAAACAGAACATGATGGTATCTGCCAAAGTTGTGGGTTGGGCTGCTTAGTGCACCAGAAGACACTGAACAACTCTGGTGCTGAAACACACTGAACAATACAGAAAGAAGGAAGAAAACCCCTCTGTATAGTAAGGCAGCTGTTTGCTATTTCACTAGGAATCCCGGGGTGGAGTTTTCCTGCTATTTTGTAGAGGGAAAAGTGCTGGTCATAAAAGTTAAGGGGTTCATAAAGCACACAGTGAGGAAAAGGGTAGAGATAACATCTAATCCAAAGAGATTATCTTGAATTCTCAATTAATCTGAAGAATTGCAATTTGAGCACAGTAATCAATGTGTGTTGTCAATTACTCTGGGCCTGATCATAAGCCCCTCACTTCCAGGTTCTTTGTAAAGCAATCATATGAGCTTGCAATAGAAGAGCTGAGACAAATGGATAGCAAATGTTACCAACACAATTTGATTTTAAATAAAAAATATGCAGCAGTTGTGCTTTGGATTCTTCCCAAATAACTGAGATTGATGTGTCACCAGCCAAATTCATTCCTTATACCCCTTGGTTTTATGGTATCATACTTTAAAGCATTTTCTCTTCTATTGGACTATTTTATTACGCTCTTTGCATACTTGCAGATGGTTTCTATTGATCATAATAGGTACATGATGCATTTTTGTTTGCACCTTATTCAGCTGAGGAATAAATGTCTGAATAAAATTTGCCACTTGAAAATGAAATGCTGTAAAATACTAAACCCACAAGTTTGGAGTTCTCAGTGGGAAGTTATTACAAGTTCACCAGGTAGACTAAATTTATATATTAAATAAGTGACCTCTTAATAAACGTCAATAACCCCTCCTGTAAAATAGTTTATTTTTATGTTCTTTATTCCACCAAAACTGCATTGCAGTTTTCCAGTCTTTATATTTACATTATTTGCAACTCTTTCCATAAGTGCCGGTACAAATGTAACTGATGAAAATCCAGAATAGTCATACAAATGTTCCTGAAAGCAAGGTGCATTTCTGAGCAAATTTTTTCTGATGCGCAATAATATATATGTATATATTAACAAAGCTTCATAATATAAAATATCTTCCATGGCAAGTAAAACTTCCCCACTTACAGCTTATTCAGATTTCAGTTACACAGACTTCTGCATTTCAAGTTAGTGCAAATAATGAGAGTAAGAGCCTGAGCAGAACAATGTAAATACAATGGAACAAGAGAAACAGCAAAATTTTACCAACTCCCTGCATATGGTTATAACATTTAATCAGTATATCATTAGTATTCTTTATATACAATGTATTTAAATAATTGGCTTGTCTGAACTATAGGCAACAAATTTACAAAATAAAATAACGTTTCACACAAATATGGAATGTCGGACAAATATATGAAAATAAAATGCATCTAGTAACAAAACGTCGTAAATCAAAAAGATAAAAGATGTCTTCTCCGGTTTTGAAGATTTCAAGGCACTTTCTTGGCAAATCAGAATTCTCTCCTTGGTAGAAAGTCTGCAAGAGAAAAAGACATGCCATTTTACAACCAGTTTCAAACCAGAGAGGCAGACTGCTTAGTATAATTCTGTTTATAAATCACAGTTTCCTCTGGATTGCATAAATCTTAAGATTAACTTCAGAGCGCCAGTGGGTCTTGCCCTCCTGTGAACACTAATGAGTTTTGCGGTGGCAAATCCTCAATGTCGATGCCAAGAGGTTTAACACATAGTGGTCCGTGCTGCTGCACCTTGCAGGGAAGTTCCCCATGCACTAAGTCATTTCTACATTCTGGGTTCCACCAAATGCTTTACTTAAATTTGCAGGGATCTGAATGAGGAACTGAAAACAAACCCACCCAAACCTTTAAGACCTGTAAGGGCAGCATATGCCCGGTACCCCGGCCCCGGAGCCACCCCAGCGGATGCCCGGGTGCGGCGCCGCGTCCCGCCGGACCTCTCCATGGTGCTGAAACATCCCGCCACGGCTTGCGCGACCGGATCCCGGGGAAAGATGTTTGGCTTTCCCGAGGCAGAACTTCATTTCAAAGAGGAAAAGACCACGTCTCCTCTGTGTACTCGGGTATTTACAGGCGAGGAAAGAAAATATTTGCATAATAGCACTGCGGCTCTTTTTTATGAGGAAAAGGCAGCCTATTTTAGTACTGGCAGGAAAAATGTTTAAAAATAGCTGTCAGTTCTTCAAGTGAGAGAGCCTCCTTCTTCAAGGCAACCAAGAATCTCCAAGACTCTCTCAGATGATAAAATGAAGGCAAATTTCCTTACAGGTAACAGGATCTATGGCCCTGTCCTCTCTAAGCTAGTGTGAGGGCGGTGACGAAAACATATCCCCTGTGCCAAAAAACAGAGTAGAAGCAATCAGAGAATCATGCCAGAAATGCAATGTTATTGAGGGATGAACATATGTAACTCTTTTGCTTCACTCTCTGTTTACAGGGAAAAGAGAGCTACTCCTGCCACCCTTCACCCTTCTCAAGAAAATGTTTCCATTCCAAGAAGTACTGGATATGAGTAAACATGAAGATCTGAGGCTGTCTTATTTATAATGGAAACTATCCACTGTACTTGGGGTGAGGATGCACAGAGACAGCTGGGAAACACTCAGATCATGGCTCTACTTTTTCCTACAATGTTTTCTCTATTTTTAACAAAGTAGAGAGAAAGCCAGCCTAGATACAACTTTAAGTGAACACAGTGCACATGAGCTGCTAGCAATGCTTACCATTTAAAACCTCCCTTCCCCATTTGTCATGTCTTTGAGTGTATTTTTGGCACGCAAATTAAAACACCTGGCTTTGCAAATCATAGCAACTTATGATCCTTTTGTATTTTAAAGATGGAAATAGGATGAGATAGATGCTTCTGTACTGTGGATATGTAGGCAGATCTTTGACTCATCCTCTTAAAAGAAAAATAAAAAAAAAAAATTTGGAACACCAGAAATCTTTCTGAAAGCCCTGATACATGAATCCAGAGATGCAAACGGATACAAAGAAAGGGAAAACAGAGACTAAAAAGGTAAAACTGCAGAAAATGAGAGAGTGGTGGGATGTTTGAGATAGCTGAGATTTGAAAGAGAACACTAAAAACCAAATAGGAATCTAAGCACCCCCCAAAAAACTTTTCTTTAAAAGATTGGGCATTCAGAAAAGGATTCCTGCTTTTAGTCATAAAAATGAGATCTAGACAAAATTATGAGAGCCCTACTCAGTCTCTGGTTCATTGCCCTTGGCATATTCAAAACCATCTGCAAGACCTGGAAGAGGCCAAACAGACCAAAAATAGTTAAAAAAAGAGGAAGAGAAAGAAATTATGTCATTTCTTCTCAGCACTGAAATATTGCCATATTCTTTAAAGCACAGCCACCAAAATGAATCCCACCTCCACTTAGAAATCAAATCAGCTAACACTGACTCATATCCTACACTTCTTTTCTTATTCTTGATAAGTATGAATTGAAGTCTTGATGCAGGAAGAAGTGACATACACAACTCCCCCAAGCTCCAAGCTTGCAGCGTTTTTCAGGAGGAGGTGGTGAAAGGAAATCATCTTTAAAGAAAATTAAATAAATTAAATTCACTGATTTTATACATTTTATTGGTCAGTGATACTCAGTGTGGTTTTTCAAACTAACCTTTAAAAGTTTAACCATCTTATTGATATTCAAACAACAGGAGAAAACAGCTCACCTGGAGATGTTCCTTTTAGCAGTGACAATGCTGTTTAATTAACACATTTAACGTGGTATTCATAAACAAGAATGGACTGGTTCCTTTCTCAGACTGTTAAGTGAAGCCTTTAGCTTTGTCACATTTTTGTGTACACTTCCCTTCCATCACCATGAAGTGCTATTAACTTTACAGAAATTCTCAGGAGACAATATGGAAAAGGGGTTCCAGAGATGAATGAAGTGACAGGTTATCTATGAAGATTGCGTTGGCAGACCTGAGACCAAGACATTCTGTTTCTTCCGTGGATTAATAACAAAGCCCTCTGTGGAATGGCCTGAAATAAAAGTGCTGATGAAGTCCTCAGGCATTTCTCTTTGAGCAAGACTCCTTCTTGAAATTTTGAACAGTAAGAGGTCACCCAGTGCATAATTATGGACTGCAGTGCCTCAAGTGACTTGTAGGAAATTGCAGTGGGGCCTGTCAGAGGTATCTGTGTTCCTATGTATTTCCAGGAGGAACCAGTCAGTTCTGCAATGCCAAATCTGCATGTTGATATGCTCTGTTAATACCACATTTTTGTATCCACACCTGATAACAAGGTACAAGTGTGAAGTAAACCACTAGACCATTCAACAAATAAGAAAATGAGTGGGGAAAATGATACTTACATAGCAAACATCCTAGGACTGTGTACACAAAGGGCTCATTGCTAATCTTGTTAGCAACCTTGCACACCTTTTGTAATCTATAAAACAAAATTACCCACAGTAATAATGAATCTCAGTTGCCAGATACCCTCAAAAAACTGCATAAAATTCAATGTAGAATTTGTACTAGAATTTCAGACACTCTACACAGTGAAACCGTTATCTGATCAAAATTCATGAAGCTATGTGTGCAAGATGCAATATTAGATTGTACCTTAGCACAGTCAGCAGTCTAGAGGGAAAGTGAGTGGTGGTAAGAATTAAATTTCTACTAGGTAGTTTCCTCCTAGGATGCAGAAGACCAGGTTCAACTCCCAGTTTCACCTGAAGGAATTTAACTCGTTAACTGGGAGGCTATTCTAACCAGCAGACTACGACATAGCCAGAAGTCAGGCTGTTTCAACATTTTATTGTTCCATTTAGTATTAACATTGAGGGAAGTCTGTATTTTCCTGTATATGTACTGTTTATGTTTAAGTACATCTCCTAATCATCAGACTAGAGATAGTAATGTCCCACTTCCAAACCCTCTCTTTTGCGTCCTTGGTTCAACCAACCACTTGGTCCAAGTGGACCTTGAGTCACTGCCATCCTTTCTGATATCTGGTAACAAGAAGTACTTAGGTGCTAATTTCTTCTCTTGTTTGATAATTATTTTAATAGAACTTAATATAAATTGTGGCAAACAGCAAGAAACTGAACACTAACTGGGTTCAGTTCCTCAGAGAATATTTATACAGTGTATAACCATGTCAGAAGGAGAGGAAGTAACTCATCCTCAGACATCCTGTGATGGCTAAGGTGCTCCTGAAAGAAAGTATCAAAACCTTCTAAAAAGATAGGAAAAGATCTTGGCTATGATCAGCCTAGGTAACAAACAACTCCAAACCCTGAGTGCTGGATAAGTTGGAGACAATTCTGAAGACTTAACTCTCCTTCTTAGAACAGAACATTTCAGGTGAATGTAACTCATTGTCTGCTTTGGGTTTGCTTGATGTAAGGGAGAAAACCCCCCCTGCTTTGGTTTTAATCGAACTTGTTATTTTACATTTTGTTTTGATAGTTGAACTTAAAAAGTTCTTCACACCATTCTAATCACAGTCTTGTTTTTAACTTTAAGAAAAACTATTAAATTAGAAGAGAAATAACATGAGTGTGTTTCTTTATAAATAAAGTGAAGCCCTCAGACAATACATGAGTGTCCAAATAATATTCACATGCTCTGGATCCATGTATCAAGGCATACAACACCCAACATGCATGGTACTTTTGTTACACAGCATGTAATAGATATATTCCTAACCTCCTCATCTGTCTACTTAGAAAGCTATATGTATATCTTTTGAGGATCAGCCATGGATTTCTGCATTCCAGTTTCTGGTAAGTGTAAAGGCAAATGGAGATGAGGTCTGCTCCACCATCTTTCAAATGCTAAATCCTCTGAGGTGCTGAGTTATGGCAGAAGAACATCTCAGCTGCTCACAAACAGTGCTTCTAAGTGACATAGTCAAAAGAGTGTCATTATATTTTCATATTAAAACCTGAAAAGCTTCCAAAGCACCAAACTGGTCCACAGTTTGTGCTTACACATCACTAATGAGATTCACCTTTTTTAACTAAAAAATATTGCTTCTTTTCCACTCACTTTCTTTGAATTGTGCATTGCATTAGAGAATGCTGAAGTAACTTAGTTTAAGGGATTTCCATTTTGTTTTGGGTTTTTTGTTTGTTTTTTTATCCATTTAATAACATCTTAGAACACTTATTTCTCAGTCTCTGACAAAACTATATTCAGGCTATGTTAAAGCAAAGCTTCTGTAATTTCAGGAATGTCATTCGAGGAGAACTGAAAGTATCAATAACAGATATGATTAATCAATTGATTTTATGTTGTTTAACAATGGGCATAAAATAGAAAATAATCCTCACAAGCTGAAACATACTAAAACCCCAACATATAACCATACTATTGAGCATTAAGAGAAGGTAAAGAATGGTTCAGATTTTATCTTATTGCATAAATAAAGCTAATAAATAAAGAGAGCAGGAAGGAGGATATGCCTCCGTGTCTGCCGTCTGCATAAGCATGCCCTGTTTTTTCAGTGTAGTTTTCATTTCATTTATTTCAGCATCACTTTGAAGGAACTCCACGATATTCACCTGATGGCAAGTGCAATAACAGAAAATCTTTGTATATTAGAAGACCTTGGGTATGTTTTGTAGTGTAGTGCTAAAGAGCAACTATTACAAAAGGACCAGGACATCAAACACTTCACAGGAAAAGTGGGTTGCTTTTAAACAAGTATCACAGCTAGCATTATAAGGTTCTTTGCTGCTTACAGGTTGGCGTTGAGCAGTCCCTTGTGTTGTGATACAGTCGATGAAAGTGCTTGCTACACTCTGATGAAAATGTGACTGGTCCTGTTTGAAAGTAAAGAGGAGTTAACAACAAGCTCTCAGTGTCACTGCTCTGCAGCTTCAACGAACAACAACACCACACAGCATTAAGTTCATTTTTTCTTGGCTAAAATGACCTGTGAAAATGATGGGTTGGCTCAGCCTTGAAATTCCAGTAATCCCAAATTACCAGTAAAATTTCTTTTACGGTGAAAAATAGAATGGTGCAATTACAGTAGAACTTAGTTTGGTCAGTAGTTGCCTGTAGTCTAATGTAGAAGGAATAATGCATCTGGAATGAGGATATTATTTCTAAAGATAAATAAAAGCAACATTTTAAGCAAATATGAGTTTCTAATCCCTGGAAAGATTAAGTACTTTCATGTACTAATGCTTTTAATTTGCACATAGATGGTTTTTGAAATTCTTAATATACAGTGTAGGTGTTGAGAAAAAAAAAATGACAGCTGAATAACATCTAGGAACCTTATCTCCTGTTAAAATAATCCTAGTGCAGATGTGCAGAGGGCAGGATGTGTTTCATCTTTTGGGTGAGGCAAATCCGTGTTTGCCCAGGGTATAGTGTGCTGCTCCCTTCTCTGGACATACAGCGTCATCTGCTTACATTAATACTTGATAAGAAAGGTGTCCCTGCTCATGGCAAGTGGATTGGAACTAGATGATCTTTAAGGTCTCTTGCAACCCAAACCATTCTATGGTTCTATGATTCTATAAAAACATGGCTCGAATGTAACAAGTTGTCAAAGAGTCCTTCCATAGTTGCTGATGGCCCCAGGAAAGCATTACTGATGGCATCCAAGTTGAAAAGGAGAGCAAAAATTTAATATTTGCACAATGTAACCTGCTTAGCAAGACTATCACTGACAGCTGGGGATGAGTATCCTGTGATTTGGACAGAAAACATTGACATAAACTGACATTAACTGAATAAGACTAAATTTAAATGTAAATTCAGCGCAAGTAGGAACCCTGAATAAGAATAGCTTGTTTCAAGCAATGCTATGAAGTGATCCATATGAAGCAGACTGTGTTGGATAACTTTCCTGTCAGAGGAAGATATGAAGCATTTCTGGGCAAAAACTACTTACTTCTTAACCTGAAATGTGGTTTATCAGCCTGGTAAAATATACCGAGCTAATTCTCTCTGGATAGTGAAGCCAAATTGCCATGAGCTCAAGAGAAGATTCCTCTCTATGGCAATGAACATACTTGAAGGTTAGTTATATTTTACAGTAGTACATGGATTTCATTAGATTTTTTTTAGCCACAAATAAGCTTTCAAATAAACTGAAAGAGGTTTTTTTGCAACTCTGAAATATTGTTGCCATTTTTTTATCTGAGTAATTAGGCTTGAGAGAAAGTATATAATTTGAAATTATCCAGTGTGTTTGGAGACAACATTGGCATTTGTCACTGAATAAATTCCATGTCCCTTCAGATATTATATGTTTTTTTAGCTCTCTTCCCTGTCATCAAAAATAGGCTGTTAATTTTGTGTCTTACAAAGCACTCTGCGTCAGCTGGCTTTCCAAGCTAAATTGATAGATTGCTTTATGACCCACAAGATTATTTATGATTTTTCCTATAGTCAAGGACTGTTACATATGGTTCTTATTTGGCTTTAAAATGTGCCTATTATTCCTGGCATATGAGAAGTGTACAATAATTTTCTTAACCCTAAAACTGTAAAGATAATGGACTATAAAGATAATGTTGATTTCAGCTTCTTTTTTATTCACAACTTCATTAGTTTAGGATGTCCTAACTCTTGAACTAATAAGGACTATAATTTAACAGTTTAATTAATGAAGGTTGCTAAAAGAGGGATTACAATTGGAAGAGTAACAAAACCCAAAGTTTCACTGTATTTTAAGAAAATGCCTATGCATTACAGGATCTAATAAAGCTGTGAAAAATAAAATTTAAAAAATTTTAAAAAACAGGCAGAAAACTCTATCACTGAAGATCTTAAGAGAGGAAGGAAGGAGGGAAGGAAGGAAGGAGGGAAGGAAGGAAGGAAGGAAGGAAGGAAGGAAGGAAGGAAGGAAGCAAGGAAGGAAGGAAGGAAGGGAGAAAAGAAGAGAGAGAGAAAGAGAGAAAGAGAGAGAGAAAGAGAAAGAAAGAAAGAAGAAACAAAGAAAGAAAGAACGAATGAACGAAAGAAAGAGAAGGAGCTGTAGGCAGAAATTCTGAGCCAACAAATTTTCAGTATTTTGGAATAATCCTGCTTTCCTCATTCACTCCAGCTAATGTTAGACAAGTAATTTCAGCAATTTTGATGGCAACTACTCATGCAGAAAAGGACAATTAATTTCAATGAATGGCTCCAGAGACAGGCCTTCAAGTATTTTTTTCTCTTTTTCTCTGCTGTGATTTACTACTCTCAAAATACCTTCTGTAAAACTCATGGTTGTTTTTCACTGGTTTTGAGTAATGAAACTCATTCTGTATTCATTACTTATCTTCCCCAGATTCTTATGTTGAGCTTTTTATGGTAGCTGAGGAGTTTCCAAAGTTAAAAATGAAAAGGAAATGGATTAAGTACTAACATAAACAAATCTTTCTTTCTGTCCTTCCCAGGGGAGGAATATTCAGTATTGCTGTGCATAGCATAGCATAGTTGAAATCCTTATGATAATTTCTTTCTCATATGGACTGAAAATGGTCAGGTTCATAATTACTCCTGTTTACTGCATGGGTGAAGGGCCAGCTGGCTCTGGCACACTTCCTGTAGATGCTGTTAGGTTGCAGTTAGCCATTGGCAGAAAGATCCTTAAAGCTGTGCTTATCCCAAAGGTTTGAGTACACTTTCCCCATGCAAAAGAGACAACAAATCCCTTCCTTTCTTGTCAAGGACTTCCAGAAGTTTCTAGCAAAGAGGAAACACAAAATTACTTCCAATTCTTTTTCATGCTTCAGCTGCCAACTATTTCTCTAGCTTTTGGTTTCAATAATTCAAATAATCTTGAAAATCACCAACAGATTTGCAGTGTCCTTTGAGACCTTCACTCTTCTGAATTACAGAACAGTTGGAAGTAGAGAGCAAAGAATCAGTGCAAGCACCTTGTCATCAGCAAACAAACTTCTAAAATTTCTAGTCTTGAAATATGCACATTTAACTTCAAAAACGTTAAACTTGGTGCCAAGCCTCAAAAGGACTATTGGTGTGACACTTGTGGCTACTTAGAATATGCACATATGGGAAAATTAAAAACAAGCAGCTGCCTTACCTGTAAAATGTTTTATGAACTTGTCTTTTAGACTGGAATCTCTTGGAAAAATTTCTGAGAAGAGAAGAAAAGAAATGTATTTATGTAGCATAAGAATTACAATAAAAGCCCTGAAAGCATAATATGTCAAGATGTCTGATGTAAAGAGACCAAATAGCTTCTAAAATTAATTGTGAAATTAGTTTTCATAGTTGTGGGTGGGTGGATGTATAAACAACATTGTGAAGTGTTTCAGGTAATTCTCAGATGAATATCAAATGGTCATCCTACAATGCATTATCAGATTTTCTGACAATAATTTCTGCACATCCTAGGTCTGAGTGGGGCTATAAGGTTAGAAAGATTGCAAATAATATAAATATATTATCATGTTATGACAAGTATAGAAATACCTGAACAAATTGTGTAAAATGTGTAGATGAAGACAACCCAAATATCACTTTTTGGGATTTGAAATAACAAGTACCTGAAGAGAAAAGTGTCCTTCAGATCACCTAAGATAGACATGGTCCTTGCATATTTTCATTACACTATTAGTAAATAAATGGTTCTCTTCTCCTGTGAAAACCACCGTGAATTTTAAAATATTCCCTTTCCATTTATGGCATTTTTTTCCTAAAAGTGCAAGAGAGTAGAAGCCTCAGAATATACAAAAAATTCATGAAGAACAGAAAATGGAACTAACACAAAAACAAAAGTTACTTTTCTTTTTTCCTTTTTCAATAGGATGCTGCCTCTGGCTTACAGCAGAAACTTTTGATGTAAGTAAATATTCTCAGAACTCGTACACCTCCTCCCAATCTCATGAATTTTCCACCGAAAAACTATTAAAAAATTCTTAGGTAACTGCAGTTATTGCTGCAGACAGTAACAGTATATAACTGCTGTGTGTTATGTCAAAGTACCTTTCCTAGCAGTAACACAAGGAACATGATTAACTTGCAGCATTAGGACCTGCAGTTACATATATTTATTCACTAAAATATTGCCTTACAGCTAATGTAATTTTAAATCTTTGTATTCTTCTACTTTTTTTTTTTTCAATTCCTCATCTGAATTAAGATTTAACTCAGAAGACAGCGAGTTTCCTTTCATATTATAGGAAGATGCTGGTTACCTGCCAAGATAAATTCTTACCACTGGCTTTAGGCAGTTTCTCAGAGGTCACATGAGTGTATTTTTAGGCCGGGATTTTAAGCTAAAATGCCCAAGTCTTACTGTAACTCAGTAAGGTTAGGAGACCTACTTTACCGAAGATTTTAACTAATTTCTTTCCTTATTGCAGATGAAATGCCAACCCTTCTCCAGTAAACTTAGTGGTTTACTAATATGAAATGTCAGATGGTTTAAAATTACACAGAATGAAGACTATGAAAAGGGAAAATAGGAAAACAATCTGTGTGAGTTTTGAATGAGATGCCTCAAGTGAACAAGTACTGATGAATAATCACAGCCTGGTGAAGGGTGGGCTAGGAACTGACCATTCTTGCTCTGGCAAAGAATATTTAGACACAGGAACTTTCAAAGTACATAGAATTTCCTATGAGAAGAGAAGTTGCTTTTTGCCCCACAAAATTCTTTATTTGCCCCACAAATTCTTCAGGAAAAGCCTGTATACAGCAAAAACGCCACCCCTTAATGCCCAGAAGGTGAAACAGATTTGATGCTCTGTCAAGGAGCTACGCTTTGCAAGCATAAAACTGCAGCTGTTAGCTGTGTTGGTAAGCCTGAGAAGGAACTCTGCAGATCCTGCTTTCCACGAGTAACCCACAATGGCCCAAGGTTCACACCAGCCCAGCCTCGCCTGGCCCAATAGGGAAAACTAGGTCAGTCGTGTGTTGAAAAGCAGCCGAATGACACTGCCTGCGTGCCTGCTGCTCCCCTGCTGCGGCTGCCGTCCCTCCGGGCAGCAATCAGCTTTTCAACGTGTGCCCACGGCTCAGCTTCCTTCAAGTGCTCGTTTGCCTCACAGTACAGGGCATTTGCTTGGTAAAACACAATCAGGGAGCCCCCAGCCCCGCACAAAAACAACCTAAGCTCATTTGTATAAGAATCACGGGCAGTGCAGGTTACTGGAACGCTGCTGGCTCTAATGGCAGAGGCAACTCCCCCTGAACTGTGAATTGCCTAACACAAGCATAACCATTTTCTTCCGTCTTCCAGCAGCCCTTCTGTCTGTACACAACTGTGAGGCTGAGGTCTCAAAGGACTTAGTATTTCAATCAAACTAATGAACATCTTCTTTGAATAAAATATGTGTCACTGACTCCTGATCACACTGCAGCCAGAAGCAGGATATCAAGTCCATACAGAATGCTTCTACAAAGCAGTGAAAAATCATCATGACAAAAATCATCCTGAATGAGCGTTTTCTGGCTTCTAACAAGCTCTTAGCTGCTCCAGTCATATTTCGTGTGTTATCACCTATTAAGGCAGATAACTTAATGTCCACTTTCACAATAAATGCTCACATCCCCATAATGCAAGTTAAATTAATTTGATATATTAATTTCATAAAACAAAAGCAAAAAGGTTAATATAATAAGATAGATTGGCAAAGTATTACTAAAATCAAAACACTTCAAAACCACAAAACTTCATACTGGGCAAAACCAAAAAAGAAACAGGAAAATGAAAAAATAAAATGTTTTAAGTGTGAAACCCACATGAACAGGAAATATTGATTGGAGAGAGTTTACACAATCCATTCTTGCCTCAAGACCATATTACACAAACTGGTCAAACAGAGTCAGTATATACCCCATGTGATATAGTAGCATTGTTTTTAATCAGCTGGGAGAATATTTAGACTGTGGCATTCTTGTGCCCAGGCTTACAAAGGCTGCACCGCCCACCACAAAGTACATCTGAGTTAAAAGGCACTTTTGCTATTGACCCTGTGTTCGTCCTGGGTGTAATCTCAGTTTATAGACATAAATAACCTTAGTTCAACCATTTATTTCTTATTTACATTAGGACCTCTATGTGTATCCTTAGATATTTACCCATCTGGGGCAAAATGCTGCTGGTCCTACATGCCTTCCACAGACAGCAATGGCCACAGACAACTATTAAATGGTGCTAAAACGGATTTGCTGCTGGATCTTCTGTTTAAAAGAGTAAGAATATTTATGGTAAAATCTAGGGACAGGACAAATTTAGAGGGTTTTACAGCTCTACTTCACAGACAGAATGGTTAAGTTTATAATGCAAAGTTGATTCTAAACCATGCATATTTTTAGTTTTATAAAATTGTGACACTTCACAGAAGGTCTCATGGCTTCAGGTATGAGGTGACTGGATCTGCCTGAGTTTTATCTGGTGCTGGGATAAATGGGATGGTGGGGAGAGCTAGCAAGATCTGATCTAAGAATCAAAGAGCAACAGCTGCTCCGGCTCCCCACTCTCACGGTTTGTTATAAACTTTCCAAAGTTGATTTAAACCACGGTTGTAAAGCTAATTCCCTAGAAAATTATTCCACAAGCTTTTCAGTTGTTATTCAGCACCCAGCAGCTGACATGAATGTTTAATTTTTCACTAATTTGGATGAAATTATGAAGAGGTAGAAGACTAAATAAACCACAGCCTCATCTCAGGCTTGTCCTCAGCTTGCAACTTAACATATAGTTGCTGTACCTTGGGTCTTTTCACCTTTCTGTGCCTTCAGTTTCTCTGTATTTTGTCTGTTCACACTGCAAAGCTGTGACAGCAGGTGCTGATTTTTACCCTGTGTTTTCACTGCCTCCACTATCACATCACCATAATTCTGCCTGCAAAATTCGTGTCCTGGTGGAGTATAAATAAGAGCTCTGCTCACAGCCCTGAAATAAGCCAAATCCACATACCAGTTTGTTGACTTGGGACATGAAACCTCCACATCCTCAGGTGATATCACTGTGGCAGAAAAAAAATCAATATTTCCATTTGTTTATGCTCCCAATAGGGAACTCTTTTATATTTTTAGTTTATTCAGATAAGCAGTGTCAATCAGACAGCAAAAATTGCTCCCGCTCTTGGCCTAGTCCAGGTCTGCACCAAGGGGATCTACAACATCTCAGTCCAGGCTGTACAGTAGTAAGCACAGGAAATGTGAAGTAGCAGAGCCCAGGCTTTGCTTCATTGCCAAAATTCTTTAATACTTCTATGCAAGGGAAAAAAAACGTCTTCATCAAGAGTCTCTTTTTGTCAAAGAATTCACATACCCAAAAAAACCAAACAAAAAAACCCCAAAATTTTAAAGACATTTTTCCTTAATTACTTAAATAAAAGAAGAAAAAAAAATCAACCTGTGAAGCATTTGTGGAAAACTTCTCCATGGCAAGTAAATGTTTCAGGAAAATGTATGCATATCCAATAGAATATAAGACCAGAAATTTTACCAGTTATCCCTATACCTTTGTCTGCCACTTAAATTATATTTGTCAGATTGCTTTGCAGCTGCTAAAGTGCTCTCCACAACACACTTCAACTACAGCATTTAAAGCTTAACATTTTTAGCCAGGTTTAATAATTATCCATCTTTCAGAATAGTCATAGCTAATTCAGAATATCCACTGCTAAGCTGAACATCATTCCTTTAAATCACATCACATGACGGAATAACAGATGTTTCTTGTTTTTTCAATTTTAATACAAAGCAATACATTTCAATAGGCCTTGCATTACCAAACTAATAAGAAATTTTTCATAGTCTAATATAGATTTATCTAAATTTTGCACAATGGTTACACACACTATTTTATGAAAATCTTAATTCCCACATATTTTGTTTAAAGTTATTTTATAACTATAGCATTTAGAAAACAAAAGTTTTGTTGTTGTATTGGGTTTGCATGGCCAGGTTTTGTTAGTGGGGGAGCTACAGGGGTGGCTTCTGCAAGAACCTGCCAGAAGCTTCCTCCATGTCCAGCAGAGCCAATTCCAGCCAGCTCCAAGACAGACGTGGCGCTGGCCAAGGCTGAGCCAATTAGAAGTGACAGTAACGCCTCCGTGATAACGCAATTAAGAAGGAGGAAAAAAAGTTATTGCATAGATACAATTGCAGCCAGAGAAGAGCAATGTGAGAATATGTGAGAAGAACAGCTCTGCAGACACCAACGTCAGTGCAGAAGGAAGGGCAGGAGGTGCTCCAGGCACCAGAGCTGAGATTCCCCTGCAGCCCGTGGTGCAGACCATGGTGAGGCAGCTGTGCCCCTGCAGCCCATGGAGGAACAGGTGGATCTCTGAGAGGAGACTGTGACCCTGTGGGAAGCCCATGCTGCAGCAGGGTCCTGGTGGGACCTGCAGACCCATGGAGAGAGGAGCCCATGCTGGAACAGGTTTCCTGGTAGGACTCATGACCCTGTGGGGACTCACGCTGGAGCAGCAGTCCTTGAAGGACTGCACTGCATAGAACAGTGACCCACGTTGCAGCAGTTTGTGGAGAACTGTTGCCCATGGGATGGACTTACGCTGGAGAAGTCCATGGAGAACTGTCTACCGTGGGAGGGACCCCATTATGGAGCAGGAGAAGGACTTCTCTCCCTGAGCAGCAGCAGAAACAACGTGCAATGAACTGACCTAATCCTCATTCCCTGTCTCCCTGTGCCACTCGGGAGGGGGAGGCAGAGCTTGTGAAGGAGGGAGGGGCGGGGGGAAGGTGTTTTGAAGGTCTCATATTACTTCTTAGTATCCTGCTCTGAATCTGTTAGCAATAAATTCAATTAATATCGCTAATTCAAGCCTGTTTTGTCCGTGATGGTATTTGGTAACTGATCTCTTTTGATCCTTATCTCAATTCACGAACCTTCATTACATTTTCTCTCCCCTGTCCAGNCTGAGCAGCAGCAGAAACAACGTGCAATGAACTGACCTAATCCTCATTCCCTGTCTCCCTGTGCCACTCGGGAGGGGGAGGCAGAGCTTGTGAAGGAGGGAGGGGCGGGGGGAAGGTGTTTTGAAGGTCTCATATTACTTCTTAGTATCCTGCTCTGAATCTGTTAGCAATAAATTCAATTAATATCGCTAATTCAAGCCTGTTTTGTCCGTGATGGTATTTGGTAACTGATCTCTTTTGATCCTTATCTCAATTCACGAACCTTCATTACATTTTCTCTCCCCTGTCCAGTCACAAAGAGGAGTGATAGAATGGCATTGGTGGGTGTCTGGCATCCAGCCAGGGTCAACCCACTACAGTTGCATATTTTCTGCTTTCTATCTGTAAAACGGCAGAAGAAAACTGCCAGCAGTAAGATGCAGCTGACTCCTCTATTATAAACCCAGATGCAGGCTTCCAAAATGTTTTAGCATGAAAATAGCATGTGGGTTTAGGGTTTTGTTTTGTTTTTTTTTAAAAAGATCACTTCGTGTCATGAAACTGCTTACAACACAGTATGTATTAGTAGAGTTTTAAATAAAAGTGACATTTTAAAGGACGAGACTCTCCAAACTTTCAACTTATACAAAGGCTATATCTGTTCATAGTATATGAATAAATCCTGCAGTGGTTGAAATAATCATGCTTCCACAAATATTGGAACACTGTCAGCAAAACTTTCTCGAGTACTTACACAGGCAAGTCAAATTTATCTGGATGGAGCTTTTCTTTACTACAAATTCTCCACAGTGCCTAAAGATGGCAACTCTTGCCTACTGTGACAATACCACAAGGTGAAACACTAGGAGAATGAGGAGGTTTGCATACTATCAGCAATGTCAAGATGGTTTAGTTTGCACAAAAATAAAATGTTTGGTGATACAAGTGATAGTAAAATCTTTCAAATGTAAATCCACAAAAAATTTTATAAGGTCTCAGCAGAATTTAAGAACAGAGATGAAACTTGACCAAAACAAGAGAATAATACCCAAGTAAAGTGATATGCTGGGAAGATGAGTGAATGGAATAACATTGCAATGCCAGGATGAAAGTATCCTCATCATGATTGATATACATGAAATCCTACAAAAGCAGTGCTTAAAAAAACCCAACAACATAAAAGATATTCAGAAAACTTAATGTCCCAAACAATCCTTTCTCTGCCTGATTTAATCTACATATGTAATTATTCCTACAAATTTTAGGAAGACAAGTACTGCCTCAGTTAAAAAAAAACCAAACTATTGCTCAAAATCAAGAATTAAATAGAACATAGTGCAAAGAGCAAAGATAAGGCATCCTGGTAAAGAAAACAATGTTAATGTTCATTTGATAAGAATTCAGTGTGGTGTGGAGTAAAGCATAGGTGTTTGACTACAGTGTTATCCTTGTTATACATGATAAAATACCCCGTGAATAAATGGAGCATGAAGCATGTGCTTAGAGATCTGATTTGGGTATTCCTGCTAGAGGTAGACAGAAACATGTGGTCACCACGATGGGCACAGAGAGAGCTCTCACAGGGAGTCAATCCCAATCCCGAGCTGAGGAACTTTCCACAGCATGATTTCACAGTGCTTGGGAGAGCAGCTCCTATTGCAGTCCTCAGCAGCAGATCACATTAAGCATAGCCGAATCAATTAACATATACTTCTTTCTTCAGCCTAAAAGGACCTAATTTCCTCGTTTCATTATTATACTTTGGCTGTGACCACAAAACTCTTACTTACGGGCCCGGGGCTGGACAAAGTTCTCACCTGAAAAACTGAGGACTTCCAGCAGCTTTGGCTAGGCTGGAAATGCTATTTTTTCTATTCTGCTATTCCATTGTTACCAGAATGGTATTACGTTTTGTTCTGCACACAATAGCCATATCAATATAGATTGAAATGTTTCTCTGGTTCTTCATGTGGTGTCTGAAACAGCACAGAAATGGAGTATACACTTCATTGTTGAAAATGTGTGACACTTTTATTCCCTACTAAGGGACCACCAATTGATTCTGGGGTTCTTAAGAGTGCTCAAAATCCTCAGGATGGATTTGTTGTTGTATTTGTTGTTGTATTACAACTCAGTTCACAGACTAATACACTTAATGCCTTTCCTATTGCAGTCTCCCATAGGGAGGCAACAAAACTCATTGCTTTGTGCAACAAAGAGCAACTCCTTCCATCATTATCAACCATAAATCATTAAACATTTTCTATTATTTGTGCTAGAAATAACTGCCATATGAGAAAATATCTACTTAAATGATGTAATTTAATTCTCTTACACTGGTCATCTGTGCTTTCTACCACATAAACTGCATTTCTGCTTTTGTTTTGTTCTTTTTCCTCCAGTTTTCCACAATTAAAATTTTTATAATATTTTCTAATGGTCTTAGTAACTTGGTTTTTTATACACCCCCACCCCAACTCACATACCCTGCTTTCCCCCACTAGATCTGCAATTCGTTCCCTTAGACAAGGGAAAATATCTATTTCTGTGTGCAGTATTCCTAGAAGTCGCTGTGTTACTACTCCTGTTAAGTAACACACACAGTTCCCACTTACTGAATACTTTTGTTTTGAGATTTTGATGTGTACATACTGAGCATAGATGGAAAATGAGTCAATGCTCCAGACAGACACATTCCTTTCTGGATGTAATACTGCTGTTTGAAATTCAAGACTTGCCAGATTTCTTTAAGTGCTATGTATGAAGATTACAATAAATAAGCAATATTTTTTTCATTTTCTATCACTCTCTACTCTAGCAAGTGAAGGATTATCTGGTATCTCAGTATTTTCTGGGGAATAAAAAGCCTCAAATAAAGCCCCAAATCAACACTGCTTGGATTCACAGAGATAGGAGTGTCCCCTCAAGAGAAAATCCTGAATTAATATATAACTGCATACCACTGCCATCTACTGAATGTAGAATACGACGAAAGTACTCATGTATACCTTCCTTATCTGAGAGCAGAGTTTACCAGGCTTCCCATTACCCTGTCTAATGGGAGCCCTTTCAGTTCCCTCAATACAGAGTGTACTCTAGAGCTTAGGGGTTACACATAGAGTGCAATTAAGAATTCATAATTAATGACTTGGTCAATTTATCTTCTCAAAGAGTAGACGTAAATAATATTCTAGTCTCTTTGAGCTTATTTACTGCCCATAAAATTTTTGTTTGGCATTACAACTTTATTTATAGAGAATATTTGGAATGCATATTATGATATATGATTGTACCTCATTGTGTAAAGTCCGGAAATGCTAGTTCTGCTCCCATGTCTAATAAATGTTTTTGTGTTTATTTGTCCAGCTTTGAAACAGTGCTTTTAAGGATACTTAAATCAATGAATTAACATTTATTTTCCTTGGTATTCATTCCAGTGATATTTTTCTGATGTGATCATGGCAAATAATACTCTTTTTAATGCTGATTTATTGATATATCTTCACATTCTCCCAACTTTAGTTATGAACACAATATCTGGTTTTGTGTATATAACATTTTAAGTTTTTATTCTGCAACATTCACCAGGAACTTGAGTAATGAAGTGGGCTGTGGCGTCACACAGTTTAGAAGTACAATGCAATGACCCCAAAGACAAAGCCTGAGAGGTCTGCTTTCATAATGATTGATGAAGTTTACCATGTCAGTCGCCACTGTCAAGAGTATTATATGAAAAAAGTCAGTGTAGTTATTAAATGTGCTAAAGATGGGCGTAAAAGGAAGCTCTAGCTTCCAAAATCACAGTCTGGCATTTAGTCACGATTTCTATTTTTGTCCTCTCTTTGCTCTCTGCCAATCCATCACATGTAGTGTCAACCATTCATTCTTATCCCAAAACATCTACTCACATATGTCCTATCTCTCTTACCCACTCTTGTAAGCCTTATCTACATCAGCTGCTCCCTTAAACCCAGGGGGATTAATATCTACAGGCCATTCACAGGAGCGTGACTGCGATCTATTTGGTTCTACCAAAATTGCACCAAAATTGCAAATACTGAACATTCTAAAAAATGCACAAATTATTGTACAAAGGGATTCCTAAAACTGACAATAAAAACAGATAAGGACACCTCCTACGAATGGTAGTAAATTGCAAAAATGAAGACATTAAAAACATACAAAGAGCAAAGGCGAACAGCTTTCCTAATTCAGCATGCCTAGTTTTTGTCTGTAGATCTATATGTTTATATACCCTCATAAAATTTGTTTGATGGATTGACATCTGCACACTACAGATGCAAATACAGTTTGGAAGTATTTCAAATTTCTCATTATTCACCTTTTGCTTGGAATGGAATAGTCATTATTTCTTTAAGATTTTTAAAAATAGTCTTGAAATTCAATTCCAAGTGCTGCTTTTTCATCGTGACCAAGGTCAAATTCCACTCTCACTGACATTTGTATAGTCCCCCTCACTCATCAACATCCCATTCATTAATGGCAAGAGAATTATGGTAAGGCATTTTGTACCCAAATAGTTTTCAGCTGTATTGTTATTGCAGGGACCTTCAGGTGGATACCAAGAAAACAGATGACTAGCTCAAGACACTTAATTCCAGTTGGATTTATAGACTTTATTTGAGCGATGGGGCAGTAAACTTTAGCAACACTGTTATAAATAGTATGGAAGATTTTGTACATACTATAACATAATATAAATAGTAACACAAAAGATGTGACTTGGACCTTTCTTCAAGAATAAAGGGATATTTATTTATCTCTACTAACTGATATATAAGGCAAGACAAGTCTAACATTAGCTAGGCACATTCTATTTCTTTGAAAAACGTTATAAACAAGATTCTTGGACTTGTTGCCTGAAATAGCAGAGAGCTGGATTTAATAAATCCAATAGGTTTCAACCAAATGATTCTAAATTTGAAATACCAGTTTTAATTCAAAAAGTCACTATCTCAGCTATGGTTTATGTGGTATTATCCCCACTGGATCATGGCCTGTGAACACCTAAGAGGAAGGAATTCCTCCTTAAATCCCTACTACTACCACTCCCATGGAGTCCTGAATAAACACTACGACTTACCTAAAAATGGTGCAAACTTGCACACCATGAAACAAAACATGCTTTTAAACCTTGAGGAGAAATAGATTTATTTGCTATAGTGTTTTATTCCTAACTCCCCCATTCTTTGGTTACTGCAAATCATTAAATTGAGTCAATTTCTGAATTAATTCAATTTACTTACTACTACATTACAAAGGAGTACATGGGATTAGAAATTAAATGTCTCAAGCTCCTTGCCACATTTCTGGCAAATCTGTAAGTAACATCCTACCAATTCAGCTATAGTTTTTACGAAAAAAAGTGTCCATTATCCAGGCCCTTTTTGGAAGTTTCAGACTGTAAAATATCACTGTTTTTATGAAAAACAAATGAACTTTAGTGTACATTATGAGACAGATAACTTTTAAAGCAGTCCATTTTTTTCAAGTTTCTCTTTCTGAAGCACCAGAGCCACAATTGTGCTGCTGTCTCAGAAGGCGTTATGTGCTCATTTCTATTCTAAATTTATATTCTAAATTTATGCTCATTTGTATTCTAAATTTTCTTCACTGCTGCAGTTTTCTCTCCATTCATCTGTGGTAGAAAATGAATGAAACTGAAGTCTTTTTTAAGAAAGCAAGAGCTTTAGTCCTGTAGTTCTTGTACCTCTCTATTAGACATCACAGACATACTGAGAGCAGATTTCCCTGGTCAAGGATCCTGCGCTATTGCACCTAATATCATGGCACTCTTGACAACACAGTCTATCCCAAGCACAATCTGTGGGAAACCTGCCTTCTTTCATGCAAGTGGAGGGAGGTGAAGTGACACAAAGTCCACTGAGACAAACTTTTGTCTCCAGGTTTTTCTATGCTTCAGGTGAAATCAGTTTTTCAACAGAGACTTTCACAAAATCAAACCAGTAAACAAAGCAGACATACACTGATTTTGCTTGACTTTGCTCCTTTTAATTTTATTATTTTGCTAATTGGAAATACAGAAGTTCTCTCCTTTATAACCCAACTTTCTGCCTTGAACTCAAAGGACCATCTTTGAGATACCACAACTGTTCATGTTGTCTGTTTCCCACGCTCTGTGATTGATGTCACCGTATCATACAAAAGTGAAAGCACCTGTAACAGTACAGGGGTGGAGACTGGAAAATGCATTCAGGTGCAGAGAACAAAAGTAGAAGAAACAGGAATAGAATCATTTGGTGTTCATCTTGTATCACTAGGAGCACCTTCAATGGATACAAAACACAGCAAAAGGAGACCTATTTATCAGGAGAAGCACACCTATTTATCATTGCTACCTTTACCCATACCTAGGTCAATTCTACAGAAGCTGTGGAGGAAAACTATTTTTAACCAAGTCCCTTCAGTAGTCTTAGAAGCAGAAAAGGCAGACTTGCATTCAGGGGAGGATGATAAAGATCTGTTCACATCCATGGTAAGGACTCAGACAGACACTTTACCCACTCTTTCCTGTCCCCGCCCTACTCTTGCCCAGCCGTTGCACTTTGCCTTCTCCCCTCCCTTGTGCTCTGCTTGGCCTCCACGCCTTGTCTGGACTCTGCTGAGCTGTGAGCAGGAACAGAGAGTGACAGGAATAGTTAGCAATCATTGCTATGAAGACAACTAACAGCACGAACAGTAATTCCAGGGACGCTTTCCCACCTCAGCAGAGCAATGACTATTTACGGCCTGAAAGGGGTTGCCAGCCTCCAGTTCAACATCCTCTTAAGGGCAACAGATTATCCCCAGAGTTGGCTCCTCCAAGACTGGGCACTGAACTGTGGGAAGGACATAACCTGAGGCTAACTCACTCAAGCTACAGAAGAAACATTTAATCATGTCTGAAGTGTCATGCTAGGTGGACAGGGAATGGGGAAGATAGTTTTGCCTGCTGTGAACTATTCAGGTCTTTCAGCACTGGGAATAGTATGTTCCTCCTCTTGCCTTCAAACTTTGATTTTTCTTTGCTTAATTCACCATTTGTAAAGGAAATGTAATTGCTTGCCCAGTGCTTAGAGACTGTACTTTCATTTCTCAGAAAAAGAAATCACAGCTTACTGCTAGTTAAAAGACTGCTGCAATGGTATTATCATCATCATGAACTTGGACAAGCTGAGCCCTAGCTGCAGTATGAATGCAGAAACCAGCACCTAAAAACTGCCCTATCTAAATCAGAATATTTCCTACAGTATCTTTCAAATACGTCCAGAAATATGATACTAAATAATTTCTTTGTGATCTGTTCCTTTATAATGTCATCAGCTACATGCTGTAGCAAGTCATTCATCATCCAGCCAGAATTTGTAGAAATATATGTCAGTCTGTAAATTGGCTGTAGATGTTTCCAAACATTTTTCTTTCTGTCACATGTCTACCAATATTTCACGTTGTCATTAGTACTATGTGAAGGGTCTCAGCCAGGTGATGGAAATGTACTTCAATTGCATGTGTGAAGCCTTCTCCCAAAACCATCCCCTTCTTCCTGAATGTAAAGCTGTCAGTCAGCTCCAGTTAATCTAACCTTGGTTGTAACTAAAAATTCCATTCAAGTTTTCAGGTGCCAATGTCCTTCTGATAGTCTCCTCACTTCTGTAAAGCCTTCATGATTAAACAGGAGGTTTGGTTTGTTTGTTTGTTTTTTATTTTTAATAGAGAATTTTAAAATACTAAAGGAAGCAAGGAAGCATTCAATAGCGTAACGAGATAAAAAAAATGTTAGCTCCTTTTACTCATAAAGGTGACAAACATATCTTAAGTGTCCATTGCAAGAAAAAAAAAATCTCTAAGAAGTTTCAGGGCTTTCAGAACTACAGTCTCCCAAGGGCTAATATATATTATAAGGGCTATATATTTATAAGTTAATATCTTTGGGTTGGGGCACAGGTCTAATTCTGAGACTCTCAGAGCTGTAATGAAAGACTACAATAAAGGGAGAAAAATACATGTACATCTCGATGTATCTCTTTGAAACTGGCAACTGTCAGAAACCACTGTCTGAACCTGTAGTTCCAATTTCCATGGTTAGTCACAGAAGCCATAGTTTGAATGTCAAATTTTGTGATAAAACCAAACAGCAACTAAGGAAAAATGCATTCTGTTTAGTCTTAGCTTATGTCTACAGTAACAAACCACAAAGCAGTTGTGTAGAAGCAGCTCTCTGGATTCCTGACTGGTACAATTATTCTAGGAGCTGGTGCACTCTCAAATAACACATTCTTGAGGGCTGAAAAACACTGGAAGGAGAGTATGCCCTGATTCTGTTCTCCTTGATTTTAATAGGAGCAAAACCAGGTCCTCAATCTGTGTGTAATTCACATGATCTACTTAGCTAAACAATTAAGTCACAGCTCTGACATCTGATATTTATTTTAAGTTCTTTGAGCCAGATTCTCTTCTCTGAGCCAACCCTTTTTTCTGTTCTGGTGGCACAAAGGCCATAACAACCGTGGATTTTCCCAGCTGGAGTTTCTCCCAGCATGAGTAAGTCTTTACCCATCTGGCAAAATCAGCTTTCATGTTATTTCCTCCTCCATGGCACCCTCTGAATCTTTACCATCTTCTTATGCAGAAGAGTAAGTTACTAGGCCTGGCTACAGCCCTCATTAACATGCTTCAAATAGTCTTAGCCTGCATATGTATGCTGTGGGAAGCAATGGAACAACACTAAGCCACTATGAAGGCGGCACCAATTCCCCCAAACTTCATCCACATCTTTGAATGCGTTCACAGTGTCAAGGATCTGACTTCAGTCTCAAGAAGAGATGCATGCCCATCCTAATCCCTTATGCCTATGCTCTTTTTTGATTAACTAAAATCTGGAGCTCTCCAAAAGTATATGCTGGTACATCATGTAGGCCGCAGCTCTTTACCCAGTGGCACACAGTGGTCTAAGTGTCACAAACAGGTATTTTCACATTGTAGACTCTGCCTTGGACAGCTGAAGAAGCATTGATTTCAGAAGCAACTGGAAACAGGCAGCAAGTGGATTTACCAAACAAAAGAAAACAAACAAAAAAGAAGCATGGAAAGAGTGGTTTCTAAGAAGAAACTAAATGTCTGCTTGGGCATCCCACTTATTTCGTTGTATTCCCTTTAGCTACAATACAGTTGTGCCCCACTTCTGGGGAGAATTCTATTCTAAGGAGTGAGTTCAAATGAAGACTTACAATGTTCACTAAACAGCTACCTACCACATTTGTCTTCCAGACATAATACAATTGTCCAACAAAGTAGGCTCACAGCTTCATGTACCAAGATTGTTGGCCAAGAAAACGAGACAACTTGGGAGGTAAACAACATCAAAGAGAGCAACATTCAGAATGCAGCAGCCTCTTCTGATCCAATGCTTTTTAATCAGCCACTTTCCAATAATTCATTAAGACTTGAACAAAGAGATTGAAACATTGGCTTCTCCTAGGGCTTCAGCCAACCATAATGAAATTATAACAGGATATATTTACAAGGTTGAATATCTTGAACTCAGCTGTAATTATGTTTATTAGTAATTCTTCAATAGCTGCTCAGAAAGCATATTTGTATTAGTTAATCCTTGCCTGTGGAGACCCTTATATTAGCTTGGCAAAAGAACATTAAGAAGCATGGATTTCTTTTTTTTCTCTCTCAGTAAATCCCTCTTTCCATCAGAAAATGCTATGGGATCAAGAAATAAGCCAAACATAGTGTATCTATGATTTCTTTTCTGCTGTTACTATTAGCCGTCACTCTAAAAACAGATAGAACTAGAATGGATAAAGATCTAGATTAACATATTCTGTCAAGTTTTCATTTGAAATATAAAAAATTATTTAATAACTATACTTTCCATTATGAGATTCTGGAAGAGCATCACACACATATAGATTAGCACTATGTATGTAATTCACCTTTTTCCTTCTCTGTCAGAGATGTGAACATGGAAAACATATTTATTTTGAAAAGAGAGAAAAAAATCTCAAAAGAATTACAGATCTGATGTATGAGTTTATGCAAAAGAGCCCTCTTTTTTTATTAAGAAAATCTAATAAACAGGATGGCATATCCCTCAAACAATTCAAATGAGAAAATGTAGGCTATTATGAAACCCTTGCTATTTTGAATACTAAGGTGTGAATATGTACTTCTCTCCTTCCAAGAGGAAAGATGTATTACACTAGTAATTGTTTATTAAACTTACAAAAAGATAATTCACTAAAAATAATGAGACATATAGGAAAGACTGGTCAAACTATTCAAAGCATTATTTACTGAAGCTATCTTTTCTTATTCATAATTTTTTTTTCTGTAACAGAAAACAATTTCCCTGAATTCACCTATCAGCTATTTGAGATCACTAAACTATCAAGGGAGATATTTCAGATGAACCCAAAGACTTCAAATTATGCCCGTAAAGGTATTGGAGGGCTCCTGACTGAAGGCAGAACCACTCTTAGAATAAGATAGAGAGACTACATATTGATAAATATGAAGAGGAAATTCACTTCTTGCAATTCTGCAGGACTCTATGCAAAGTACTCTGTTTTAGCTATCATGGCTGCTAATAAATGTAGATTCTGGAATATTTGCATAAATTAAACACAAGAACAGCTGCAATACATCAAAAGCAATATACGAACTAGTTGAATTAACTGAATGAAAGCTGATGACATGTGCTTAACTGCATGCAAGCCAAACTCAGCACTGACAAACACAGGCAAACTCTATTGGTGTGAAAGGAAATAGAATCGAGTTTGCCAGAGCTTAATTAGACCCTGCTCTTTCTTCTAAATATGAATAGGCTTCAGGTTGATTGCTGTGCAAATGGTAATGTTTAACTGTACTTTACATTTCCTGTGCTTATTTTAGAAATGTTTCTATTTCTTTCTGACTTAGAACAGACACAGAACTATCACAAATGGATTAATAATCCGTGATTCCTCCATCATAAGTCCTTTATTCTAAACTACTATTTTAAAGGTGTTTCCAGTGATCACATGCCAGGCTTATACTCAGGATAAGGTCATTTTACCCTATCGTAGTTACACAAGGAGACCTCTTATAAATTACAACCAAGATAAAAATATTTTGAGTGTTACATGCAAATGAATCAAATGTAGTAAGGTACTTAGTAACACTGGAAGTTTTATCCTCAAGGATCATAAGCAGGTCTGAAATATATGCAAACATACATTTCAGTGGGCCAAAAGGTGCTGAGCAGAAAGAGCTGATCTTAAAAAAAAACCAGAAAACACTTTCCATATCCTCGGACTAAGCAAGTCTAACATTTCTCTGATTTTTCAATACCACTGTCACTGTTATAATATCCTGGTACTCTGTGTAGCTGCAAAGAAAGTGTTACCCTTAGTACTCAAGAAGCTTTCTATTTATTCTAAGATAACACCTTGTTTGCAATACTTAATCTCTGGATTTTCTCCTTTTCTCACTCCTTGGTCTGAAAGGAAAAGAATGCCTATCCCAGACAAAAGTAAAGAAGGAGAAGCAAGACTTTTCTGGAGGTACTGCTCAGTTCTAGGTCAGTGGACTTCAGTAAATGTGTAGTTTGGATCTGTTTCAAGGATTTTGAAAGCTCTGACTGCAGCTTGGATAAGAGATCCTCTATATTCCCATGCACCTGAATCACACCTATACACATGGAGTGACTCTACCATGCAAGTGATGTAGAGTCACCCTGTTCATGAGAAGTAGATCTGAGTGTAAATTCAGGTCTTATGCACACAAATTATTTATTTTGTAGTATTCCCTTTTCTGAAAGTCTGAAAATTGCCTGATAGCTGGAAAAGTGACTTTTTACAGGATAAAAGGGGAAATCTGTATATTTTAACTTTACATGCGAACTTGGCATTTGACCATATAATAATGGGAAACAAAAATTATGGTATCTTCCTAAATTAGTAGTGACCAACAGGTCCATTCAAATTTTAGGAACATAGTATCAAATGCAAGCAATTAGCCTGCTCTAGGTTGTGTTCTGACCCAGAAAATTTCCCTGGAGACCACAAGAAATCCTCATACTAGTATGTTTTGGCCATAAGTCTTTGTCTACTGAGTAAAAGACAAGTTCTGAAAATCCTTTCACAAAATTTCCTAAATTGAAATTTCAGTGACAGCAGAGAAGTCTCTCATGTGTTAGGCATGCTATGTCATTAACAGACAAAGAAGTAATTACTCTGTCATGATTAGAGTAATAACATCACAGCTATCTCCTTACTTATTTTAATCCAATGGGATTTAAGGGTTTTACTAATCCAGGGCACATATCCAGTACCGCCACATACACAGACAAGGACACATTTTCTAACACTTAATTTCAAAGGTTCTTTCTACTGAAACACATCATAAACAGCAAAGGTGAAGGAAAAAATAGGTGCCTGACTATTTTCCAGTAGGGTTTAGGGTTTTATTTTGCTTTTCACCCTTATTTTACAGGCTTGACTAAAAAGTAGAAAATAATTTGAGTAGCAAAGCCTCAATTAAATTTGTGCTATGTCATTCCAGAAGCTGTCTGAAATCTGCAAGGAACATGACAACAATTGCTTTGCTGATGTAACTTTAAATGTTTTTCTTTAAGCCAAAGACACAGATTTCAAATCATGTAGTAAGATAACATGTACTAAAATGCAATTGAACCAATTTACTTGACTTGACAAAAGACTTAATAGACATTAAGAAAAACAAAAAGAAACTTACAAAAAAAGTTTAAATATTCTTAGTTTGCAAAGTTATGCCTTTACCTTGGGTGGATTTTCCTTGACTACAAACATTTTAACCATGTGTTTAAAAACAAAGTATTAGGATCAAAAAGTGGCCAGAATTTGTACCTCCAAACCGTATTTTTCAGTGGTGTTAAAGCCCGTATTAAACACATTTTTAAGCACCGTTTTCGTAAAATCAGTGGAGCACTGCACATCAATGGTTTTTTGCACAGCAGACATAATAAAATATAGGATAATATAAAAATGGCCACTGATCAATCAAATGCTTGGATCCTTCATGTGTTAAATCTTGTTTATAATAACCTAAAGAACTGTGCCCTCAGTATGTAATCCATAGTTAATTAATTCCCTCACTGGACCAACTGTTTTCCAATTGATCGACATTAAAAACCCACAAAACTTGAGTAAATAGCCTGTAGGACTTCCACAAAAGTAGCAACCTCTAATTCACAAGTGACAAAATGAAGCAGTCATCCTTAAATGGAATAGAAAAGCCTAGCCATCAAACATGAAAACCAAAGCATGTAAGCAACAAATTATCAATTTTTTTTTCAATATTTTTACAATATTATCTGAATGTGTGTACTGGAAAAGAAGATATTTACCATGAATATTAGAGTGTATTTATTTGGTATGCTTTAAAACAAGTGTTACAAATTATTAACATAAGATATGGTCACATTTCAGTAATTTTTTTTTTTATTTTCATGAAATGTACTAGATAAACCTCTGAAAATTTTAGTTCTCTAGAAAACAGGTGTTATTAAGGGGGATATTTTCCCCTTCCTACAAACTACTTACAGGTCACTTGTAGAGATCTTTAAAGTGATCTTAATGCAGACAGTGGCACTGCATACACTTTAGGCATGGAACCAGTCACTCCCTTCTCTCTAGAAAGGAGAAATAGACTTTCAGTGGCTATTTTTGCAGATGATGCATCCTTCCCGGGTGTCTCATGAGGTTTTGCTTATAGCTTTGTACAGTGACTACTACTATGCAATTATTTTTATGCTGCATTAAGCACTTTGGAAAATACAGTCTGCCTTTATAAGCCACCTTTGTAACTTTTAAATCACATGTGAGTCTGAAAGACCACATCATTCTCACTCAAACTGCCCTTAAACCCTATCAGTTAAGGAGGAATGTGTGTGCCTGCATGTATGTATAGCTACACTTCTCTTTTTAAATCTTTCTCCCTGTTTACGTACATATTTAAAAATCAACATCATGTCCATATATGAAGCAGTGTATTTTCAAGGCTAAAGGCTATTTATCAAATAAATGTACTACAAAGCCCTTACACCTGTGCACTGCCATTCTCCCGCCTCTCTGAGGCTTTCCCTGGCAAACTAACACCTGAAATAACAAACCAGTGAAACACAGAGTCCTGCCATTCTTTCATGATAGAAAAATCAAATTGTGCCTAATGAAAAGAAAAAAACACACAAGATATATCAACTCTTCGGTTTGCTCACAGGCCCAGGGCCAAGCCAGACTAATTCAAAATGCATGCTTTCCTTGAATTGCAGACAGTAATGCATGCAGATCTGCTTTGAAACGAAACTTCTGTTTTTTGTTATTCACTTCTCTGCATATTGGAGGAGTCCTGGTGTACTTCAGGCCCAATCCTGGTGTAATACAGTGAAAATTCTCACAGTCACTTTTCTGGAGCGGAACTGTACACATTAGTAATTGTGTGTCTTGTCATGTCAAATACAGTTTTTATAATAATATGAAATAGGACTAAAGCAAAACCCAGAAGATCTCATATTTATTAAAGCAATAGCTCAACAGAAAAGCTTTTCCCTACACTGACATCCTATCTTGCTCCTGGGACAGCACAGTGCTATCTGAAATGTTTGCTGCTCAGTGAACTGCAGTTCAACGAGGCTGCTCCCTTCTTGTGCAGGACAGCACAACATCTCAGATATCAATTGCCCTTCGCTGGGATTAATGGGAGTGAGAGCAAATCCCCTGGGAGAGCCAGTGTCATCACTTCATTTGAAGGACTACTCTGATGTACTTCATTGTAGTTTAAGCCTCCATATACGTAACAACTATGTTTTTTCTTTGCTTACTCGCTCATCAGCTCTCAGGGGTGGTCCATGGCCTTGACATTCTCCACCATGACATGGAAGACTTCTGGCTTATCCTAGATTTCAGATGCCTTTTGTTCAGTGGCCTGGCTCTACTGTCTAGCATTTGCCAAACATAGACTATTGCTGTTAAAAGGCATATTTCACAATACACCTGAAAACCCAAGCAGGCAAGGAAAGAAATGCAGCGGTGGAGTGACACATCATAAAGGCATCGTAACAATGAGGGAGCCATGATGATAGATCCAAGCACTGCATAGAACTGAAGACTGAAGGAATATACAACCTCTGTAGCATCTGGGACTTCCTTTTAACAAAGGAAACAAAAATCTATCCTGTACACTTCTGGTTTTTGGGCAGAACTGACACCTAACCTTGGTACAAGCAGAGATAATGGTTATTTCCACAGAACTCACTGGGACTGTTTCTATTTCTGCCTCATGGTGTGGTGAGATCCCCACAGTCCCTCTGATCCTGCCTCAGTAACCACTGGCCTGGGAAGCATATTGCCCTATGGCATCTTCACTGCTTCCAGCACACAAAGTCAGTTGCACTCTCCCAAGGAGACTGCCATATAAATGTTCTGCTGAGAGGAATAGTGTTTGACGATTCATCCCATTTGTTAATATATGACAACATATTTTCTTTTAATAACTACGTCTGGAATATGCAAATTTAACATTTACTTCCATATCCTGTCCACCTCAATAAGAATAAAGAAAAACAAGCCCCTTAACCATTAGGAATATGGATTATATTAAGCTTTCAAAAGCAGAATATGTTTGCCTGGTTTTGTTCCAGAAAAGCCTACCTACCAACTTCACTGTAAAAATACTTTATTCAAAAATTTCAGTTACAGAATCAGAAGTGATTACTATAAAGCAACCAAATTTATTTGGGTTTTTTTTTAATGTAACAGTTATTCCTTTTTAAATCAATTTCCTCCACTATTTTGCTAATTTTTGAGGTAATGTCTGGTTTGGTACACATGTGATTTTGAAGAAAGTAATTTTTATTAACTCTCATCTTCTTTTAAGTTTCTTGAATTCCCAGCAATTCCTATCAGCACAATACACTTAAAAAAAAAAAAAAGCTATTTTATTAACAGAAATAATAATTGGAAGAGACATAAGTATTATAAAGAACTCTGTGTTATGTCATACCATACATTTTAATTTCCTAGAGACAAGGTTTACATTCCTCAGTGGTCTCCTTTTTTATTCCAGATCTGTAATTACATTCACTGAAGTAGTTTAGTATTAGGCACAGCAGGTCTTGCAGAATTAGGGACTTCCAGCTGTAACTTACTCACAGGAGATTTTTTTTTTATGTGAGCAAAAAGAGCAAAACTTATCTTACGCCTTACAGAGGATACATAGGTTTGATTTAACCGTAAACTAAAATAAACCTCAAACATATCTTTCAAATCTAATTCATAATGAATAATGGTTAAACTAGCACTATGTCATGGGACAACTTACATTTTTCTGCTCCTGATGTGTAAGAAATTTTGGCATAAAGCTGAACTCTTAAGTGCAACCTCAAAGTTTAAATAGTCTGAGGGCCAAATTCTCTTCTCTGATATGTTATTCTAAATCTGAAGTAGTTATGCTCAGGAGGCTAATTTGAACATACTCGTAAATGGAGAGCAATATTTATCTTCATTCCTTCATGCTTGAAAAATAACTACTCAAAATGTTTTAAAATGTCTTGCTGGTCTCCCAGCACAAAAGGGAAATTTCAGCACCCTAATTCTTGTGAGTTTAGATAGCTCCTTTCTCCACTGTGATGGGGAATGTGTAAGGAAAGAACAGTCAGTGCAGACTTTTTTATTTCTCAGGATTTCTTTAATTACATGGAAGCTATTCTGGTTTTCAGGAAAGTGTTGGGATAAAGGTAACAAAGAAAATCTGAGAAGAATGACAAACTATTCTAGTTCCCATGATATGACATCCAAAAATAACCTTAAGCTGAATCTTCTCTTTGTGAAAATACATATTTTTTCATAAAAACAGCTGACCATTATGCATCAGAAGAAGGGGATAGTTATAAAAATGACTACTCAGTGAGGAGCTTTCATCACTAAGCTTAAAAACTTTATGAGACACTTCTTCATGAAAAGAAACCACACTCAAGCATATAAACTTCATGGAAATTAGGCAAGTAAAGGATGTTATGACAGAAATTATAATCCCATTAGATATAATAATTCGAAGGAACAACTTGTATTTTTAGTGACATCCTACCAGAAATGCTAGCAAAAGATGAAGATTGCTTTTTGGTTAGTTGGAATTTCTTCTAAATGTACTCTTTGGAGTAAGTGCTCACCCTCATTAATCAGGTCACCAAGAAAAACAGGGACAGATCTGTGTGAGATAAGACTTTTGAACATGTAGGGATAAAAGAGATAAGAAGTTAAGACAGCTAAAGTGATGGTGAAACTGGTATCTCTATTGCATATATGGGTGTCCTTCTGGGTCCTACAAGAACCATGACACAAATTTTCTTATGGTTAAGAAGCACACGACACGGAATATATCCCTGATTATTAGGGAGGAAGAAAAACCTAAGGAGTCATTTCCAGGCAGGTCACAGCAGCCAACACAGCAGGGCAGGTTTAAGTGTCCATCCTATTTCAGTCATGCCCCTTTACTCTGTGACAAAACCACATGAAGCAGAGCACAACTCTTATTCCCATGGCATAGCTCTAGCCTCAGACCTGCCCGCGAACCACCTGCGAGCCACAGCCAGATGGGGTATCACAGACCAAAAGCACTCTTCCTTTCATATCCTATTTACGTTTCTATAAATGAGTGGTACATGTACGATGTCTGATAGTGAAGTGTTTTGGTCTTCTTTTTCCTGCCCCATCAAAGACACTCTGTGTTTGCTGTGCTTTTACATTATGGCCTGAGCTAAAAGAACAGGACTCCACCAATCTAAGCAGGAGGTACCATTCCCTCTCAAACCTCACCCCTGGTCACATGCTGTAGCCACTTGCCCTGTGCTGCTCCTAACATTCACCCAGTGGCACTCTAGGCTAGCTCTCTCACTATACAAATAGTTAACCAAGCCCCTAAATGAAATGAAAGAAAGGGGTGTGTGGAGGTGCAGCTCAGCAAGTGGAGTTAGCTCACTGTGTGTCTAGACTTAAACTGGAAAGAGTCCTTAGCGTGAGGGAATGAGATAACAGGAGGGGAAGTACATTTCAGTCCTCCTGCTATTCAACTCATTGATAAAATGGAGTAGCATCCTCAGGGAAAAAAAAAAAGAGAAAACACACAGAAATGATTCATCTTGCATTCTCCGTTCTGTATACAGCACTGTTCCGGATGCTTTTTGTTTCAAACAAAAGAAGCAATTAGCTGCTCAATTGTCTTTTAAGTCAGACACTTGGGATTGATTTTCAGACACTACAGACAATCAAAATATATCACTCCAGTTTCAAATGGTTGGCTGAGTACTCAAACTGAATGCAACAACGTTCCTGACTGAGGGGAAGACAAGCCATTCTGTTTGGCTGATGGTCAGGTACTACCAGCTGGAGTAAAAAGCTGCCATTAATGTGTTGGTGACAGGAGTTATAAAAAAGGACTTAATGACTTGTAAGAAAAGCCTTGTCAGAGTTCTCTATCCCAAAAAACAAGCACACACCACCATGACAGGTACTAATTCGTATCCTTGCTGTTTGTTACAAAAAATGGAATGAATACAAAAATGTGACTATTATTTAAACTATAGATGTGCTCTTTCTAGGCTGGAGAGAAATCTACCTTTGTGGCTGCCGACAGGACACTGCACCTATGCCAGAGACAAGTGGAGAATTTCTCTAAGGATGTTCAGCTGTCCCTTTTTATACAACATAGTTACTAAAAGTAACAATTAACAGAAAACAAAACCTTTCTATGTATAAAACTGATAGATTCAAGAAAATTTCCCTTCCAACTTATATAATTACTATGAAATATTTATGCTTTCTACAGTTTAATAGAATTATTTAGTTAGGAGCAAACATCTCAAAGAGCATACTGTTGACCAAAACAGAATGTTTGCTCAAGCCACCTGATACTAGTAATTATTGCAATAAGTATTGCAAAGTGTAAACCTAAGAGTAATTCTCAGATTTATACTTTTCATTCTCTTGAAAAGAAGATGCATATTCTGCTTCGAAAAAAATATTTTACATTGTTTTCTTGGGCTGAGGTTTTGCCCACAGCACACAAAGAATTCAAGCCACAATAAGTAAATGCTTATGACCAGTCATGCTGATAACCAGCAGCATCTTTTCCAGTCAGCACACAAATCTGTGGCAATCTGGTTTGGGATGGTTTCCCGTAACCAGAGATTTAGCGGTCTGAAAAAGCAAGAATATCTGGAAGTTCACTGAGACAATGCAACCCCTTACTGATGTACAGCTCAGTACCTGGGGCAGATCACACTGAGAAGCTTCCAAGGCCAGAGCTTTGATTACTTTTTGATTGACAAAGTGGGTTTTTAGTCCAGTTTCCTTAGAATGTGCAGCAATCTCCCTGTGCAAGCGCCTGCCCTATCAATCAGTTATTCACATATTAACTTCTGAACTTCTCACCCAACTTCAAGTTTTACCAAAATGTGGGTTCGTTTCATTTAAAACAGACTACTGAACAGAAAAGAGAAAGTCTACCAGTGCAACTTGGGGAAGGCTGCATCTCAACTTCACCCATTACCAGCCATCAGCCTCAAGGGTGCTCTCCGGGGACACAAATCCCTAGGAAACCGAACTTCCTTGGGTTCCCACAGTTTGGTTGCTCTCCAACAGGGTCTCTGGCAGGCAACAAGAGGAAAACATCAGCGGGCTAACGTCAAGGGTAGTCACTAGATTCTCCTTTTTGCTGAAGTGCACCATCCTAACCCACACAAACCCCTTAGGCAGCTCCACGCCAGTAGGAAGTGTTTTTGCATGGCTCTGCATGAAACCTAGCAGTGGCAGTCTCTTGGCCAAGGACAGTCTGAGGATCACCAGGCAGCTGTGACTGGCCCTGAACTGTCCCTCCTGTCACCGCCAGGTCTGGCCTGTGCCAATGCTGGAGACGGCTCCCTGCCCCAGCATGAGCATCCTCCAAAAGGTGAAACAAGCCCCCATGCCCAGCACAGTCTGGATCTTCCACACCTGCCCTGCAAAACTAGAAAAGTGCATCGCACGGGAACCAGTGAAGTTGAAGTTTAAAGGAATAAGTCCAGACAGCTGTCACTCAGATTGGTCATCCATCCTCTTTTTGCAAATCTGAGGAGCAGTCCTAAATTGAGGGAGAAACGGGGCTCTCTCAGTGCTGCGTTGCAGTGTAGGGAAGTTGGAAGGCTTGCTCTGAGGGGGCTGTAGACCAACGGTGGCCGCAGCTGACCTCCCGGCAGAAGGTGCCGAAGCCCCAGTGACCCTCTCCTCCCTTCCGTCTCGGGTACCCCGCACAGCTCCAGCCAGGGAGCGGGGCTGGTCTCAGCGCGGCTCGAAGCCAGCAAAAGCAGAGTCCCCCCGTCCCCCGTGGCTGCCTCGGGGCGATGGGAGCTCACCCCCCGACCCGCTTTCCGCTCGCCCGCTCCCGTCCGCACGGGCTGCACCGGCAAAGGAGCCGTCGGGCTCGGCCGCTGGAGGAGGCGGCAGGGACGGGACCGGAGGGGCTGCGTCCCCGGGCTCCCTGCGCGGGGCAGCGCGGCGGCTCTTACCTCCGTGCCGGGCGGCGGCGAAGAGCCGCGGAGGC